>CAUYUJ010015876.1:0-20000 GCA_963575745.1 Prorocentrum cordatum
TCGGACCAAACCTGGTCCCGACCATCCGCCACCGCGCTTGCCGCGGTTGGTGGGTGCGAGCCGTTATAGATTGCTCTAGCTTCGCTTCTCGAGAAACAAAGATTCGGTCATCCCCCGAAGCATCCATCCCAACATGCATCCATGTGCATCGGTGTGGCTGTCCATGTTGCTTGTTTCATGAAGTAGAAGATTGACCAGCGTGAACCACAAATAAGGAGTTCCTAAAAACGGCGTGGGGCAATGTAAGTTGTGCCTCGGGCTGCTGTCCACTCATGAGCTGCCAACTCTGATGCCCACGCGATCATCCAACCCTCCCCCTTGCATCTCAGTTTAAAACACCCATGCGGCGGCGATTCCGATAACTGCATGGCCATGGCTGGCGCATGCCTGCGGCTGCGCGTGGGTACGCAAGTTCGCGCAGAGCGGCCAGGGGGTTTGGCACAACCGATGAGGCAACGATGGCGCTCACCGATGGCAAGATCCCAGCGCATGTCAAAAAGGCCGCGCTGGCGCGAGGGCGCTTCAACGTGGAATGGGCGCTCGGGCGGGCGCAGTATCATGATGACGCCAGAAACGGCGGCAACGATGATGATTGCAGCGGTGGTGGTGGCGATGATGACGATGACGACGGCACGGACAAGAACGGCGCCGATGCCGGCGACGCCGATGAAGATGAGGATAAGGATGATGACGATGATGTCCATGTGGCGATGATGAAGGTGCTTCAGTGATAATGGCGGCAGCCGCGGCGATTGCCAATGGCGATGACGTGCTGCGGCGGCGCTGATGAGGGTGATGGAGGGAAAGAGCGTGCGCGGAAAACCGAGATACCTGGCAAACATGTTGTTGGAAAATCGTGTGACTTTGTGTTTTGGCAAACATGTGGCCCTTGGCCCACAATGGTGACACATATGGGCCGACCATGACCATGTGGGTCATTTGGAGAGCACATGCTGCTGGCAAACATGCTGTTGCCAAACATGTGGCCCGTGGGCCTTGTTGAAAGAAATCGATCGTGAACTGCTCCAAGGGGCAATGCTTCCGGATGGGTTTGGGCACGCTCGCGTGGCGGCGAGCGCGCGTGGCCCGTCCAATACTACTTGATACGGATTCGCACAGTGAACTTATGTTGGATCAGCACGGATGCACCGCGTGCCAAAGTGAGAATGCAGACGTCGAGCGAGGGGCAATGGAGGCATGTTGAACGAGTGAGAATGCGGATGTTGAGCGAGAGAACGGATGTTGAATGAATAGGGGCGGGGCAAGCGTCGGAAATAGGCAAAGCTGAAAAGAGTAAAAGGGCCGGCCCCAGACACTCTTTCCAGCCTCCCTGTATGACCGATTTCCGCAACTGCGCGTGGGCAAACAAGTGAAGATCCCGACGGGAAACCCAAACAGCTTTAAGGTTTGATGTGTTGGGCCCTTGCATCAACTGGTGTGTTTGGTCTGACTTCGGTATTTGCGCGCGAGCTCTGGGTTTCGAACTATACACTGCAAGGGGTTCTTGACCAGGTGTTTTGAAAATAAACGAGTGCGCGCGCATCGTTTCAAAGGACAGGGAAGAGAGAGGCGATGAACGGTTTGTCTGGGATGGTACCAGTTCACATGGGCAGCGAACGACGAGCCACATACACACGAGAAGTCCGGAGGACAGGGTGGTAAAGCCAATCTTCTTTTAAGAAAGACCACCCGCGTGGTGCAGTCTAGGTTGAGCTAGACGCGTTGTGAAATCTCCGTGGCGCAAAATACGATTGAAGAGCCTGGAATTGTCAACTCCAGCGCTATCACAATCATACCACCCTCCCCCTGCAACTTGGCTTGCAAGTCCCGTGCGGCGGCGATTGCGATGACTGTTCGGAAATGATCGGCGGACCCCTGCGGCCGCTTCTAAAACAAAAGAGAGATGGAACTATTTTGCCCCTCGGCGCTCTCGGGGGGATCGTCTGGAAGAGGCCCCTGTGGCTGTTGGAGACGCCGCCGGAACGGTGCAAGACTCCTGGAAGCCGTCTTGGGGCTCGTGGCCGTGCTGAGCCGCCCCGACGGGCGTCTGGCAAGCACATCGTTTGGCCCACACTGGCAACACATATGGGGCCACCCATGACCACGTGGGTCGTTGGCGAGCATCTGTTGCTGACACACATGCTGTTGGCAAACATGTGGTCCTTGGGTTGTGGCTAAAGAGTCCTATGGTGGCCTGCTCCAATGGGCCATGCTTCTGGAAGGGCTTCGGCACGCTCGCGTGGCGGCGCGCGCGCGCGTGGCCCGCCCGGTACGACATGCTACAGATGCGCACAGTGGGCGGCTGCTGGTGCAGCACGGGTGCGCAGCGTGCCGAAGTGGGAATGCAGTCGTCGAGCGGGGGGCACTGGAGGCATGTGGGACGAGCGGGGGTGCGGATGTGGAGCGAGAGGAATACACCCTGCGAAATGCTCAAGAAATCATGGGTTAAGAAACTCATAGTCTCAGAATTTGAATAGAAACCCAGGGTTTCTGTTAACATCTTGAGATTTGCATTGAAACATGAAGAATAATCAAGACTCTGGCCGAACACGTGAGTTTTCTTAAGCATCGCCTAGGGTGTAGGGGGCGGGGCAAGCGTGGGGAATAGGCAGGGCTGAAAGAGTAAAAGGGCAAGCCCCAGACACTCTTTCCAGCGTCCCTGTGTGACCATGCGGCTGTCGTGCGATGTTCGCAAATGCGGGTGGGCAAACGACTCAAGATTCCGACGGGGGCCCGAAACAGTTTTCATGTTTGATGTGTTGGGCCCTTGCGTCAACTGGTGTGTGTGGTATTGCGTGGGCGTGTGCGCGCGAGTTCTGGGTTTCGAACTATACACTGCAGAAGAGGTTCTTGAAGAGTGGCTTTGGAGACCAAAAACGAGTGCGCGCGCATCGATTGAAATGACAGAGAAGAGAAACGATGAACGGTTTGTCTGGGATGGTACCAGTTCACATGGGCAGCGAACGACGAGCCAAGTACACACGAGAAGTCTGGAGGACAGGGTGGTAAAGCCAATCTTCTTTTGGAAAGACCACCCGCGAGGTGCTATCTAGGTTGTGCTAGACGCGTTGTGGAATCTCTGTGGCGCAAAATACGACTGAAGAGCCTGGAATTGTCAACTCCAGCGCTATCACAATCATACCACCCTCCCCCTGCAACTTGGCTTGCAAGTCCCGTGCGGCGGCGATTGCGATGACTGTTCGGAACTGATCGGCGGACCCCTGCGGCCGCTTCTGAAAATTAGCCTGGCGAACGACCCAAACATATGCAGTTGTGAACACCGTCGTTGTGACTATCGCATTCGGTGGTACTCTCTATGGGCCAAGAAACGCTGTCCTGGGTGGGGGAGACGCATGCGAACTGTGCCACTGGGACTTCGGTGGGGCTCCCTATGGGACTACGAAGCGCTGTCCTGGGTGGGGGCGTCGCATGCCCCTCCCACTGGGAGTTCGGTGGAGATCCCTGTGGGGCCACGGAACGCTGTCCTGGGCGTGGGGGACGCATGCGGCCCCCCCATGGAGTCTTCGGTGAAGCTCCCTATGGGGCCACGAAGCGCTGTCCTGGGCGTGGGCGACGCATGTGGACTCCCCTCACCGGGGCCTTCGGTGGAACTCCCTTTGGGGCCACGAAGCGCTGTCCTGGGCGTGGGGGGCGCATGTGGCCCCCCCCATTGGGGCCTTCGGTGGGGCTCCCTGTGGGGCCACGAAGCGCTGTCCTGGGCGTGGAGACGCATGTGGCCCCCCACACTGGGGCCTTCGGTGGAGATCCCTATGGGGCCACGAAGCGCTGTACTGGGCGTGGGGGACGCGTGTGGCCCCCCCCACTGGGGCCTCCGGTGGAGTCCCTGTGGGGCCACGAAGCGCTGTCCTGGGCGTGGGGGATGCATGTGCCCCCCCCGCCCACCGGGGCCTTCGGTGGAGATCACTATGGGGCCACGAAACGCTGTCCTGGGCGTGGGGGACGCATGTGCCCCCCGCCCCCTGGGGCCTTCGGTGGAGCTCCCTGTGGGGCCATGAAGCGCTGTCCTGGGCGTGGGAGACGCATGTGGCCCCCCACGCTGGGGCCTTCGGTGGAGCCCCTTACGGGGCCACCAAACGCTGTACTGTGTGTGCCGAAGCAGACACATGCGAAGAGCAGAGGCCAGGAGGGGGAGGATGGGGGAGGAGGAGGAAGAAGGAGGAAGGAGGTGGGACGCGGGGCGCTGTCTCTTCAAAGCGAAGACCAAACACACAGGATGGTTGGGGAACAAATTGAACTATTTTGCCCCTCGGCGCTCTCTGGGGGACCGTCTGGAAGAAGCCCCTGTGGCTGTTGGGAGACGCCGCGGGGAGCCGCGCAGGACTCGGGAGGCCGTCTTTTGGGGGGGGGGGGGGGGGGGGGGGGTGGGGGCGACTCGTGGCTGTGCTGAGCCGCCCCGACGGCGGTCTGGGCACTACCCCGGCGGCGGGCCTGGCCCCCAGGTCCCCCGATGTGGGGTCGCGGCCCGGTACCCCGTCATAGGTACTTCTGCGTCGCAACAGCAGGCGGAAGCGCCAACGGCGAGTGAGGTTCGAGCGGGCCGCGCAAGAGCCGAATTGCCAAACGCAGACGGGCCAGCGACCTCAGCAGCGCCTCGGCGGGCGGGCCGGCGTGAGGGGGAGGTGCGGGCTGCAGCTGCCAGGAACCAGGCTCAGGAGCGCGCGCATGCACCCCCGTCAGATGTACACGCCCCGTCGCATAAAACCCAAGAGGCCTCGGGGCGCAGCAGTGCGAGCTGCAAGCGAGGTGCGGGGATCTCCAACCCCAGACCCCTCAAATGGGCCACCACACTGCACCCGCTGTCACGCTTTTGGGGGTCGACCCCATCAGCGCTGCACCATACCACAGGACCCCGTGTGGACTGGTCCTCTAAAACAGATCTGCCCGAGCATGTCGAAACTGTAAGGACGAGCAGAAGATGACTCCTCCTCGCCTTGGGGGAGAGAGCCTACGTACCGAATATGCAAGATCCATCCTGTGCCAAGACATGCGCACAAGATCGGGTCGTAGACAGGAGGTCGGAGACTATCTTTGAGACCCCTCCAAGTGAGACTCCTCCTGATTAGCGCGACCCCCTCACCATCCTCCTGGTGAGCCGACAGTGCGGGGCGCTTGAGAACAACAATGTTCCGAAAGCATGGGTGTAACATCAATCAAAAGGTCACGTCGCGTGAACATTCGAAACGCATGGGAGGCAAACATCAACACACCGACCCCGATGAATGAGGATGACGGGCGCCACGCGCCACTGGAAGCCTGCTGGAAGGCTCTGCGGGCAGCGAGACTTGGTCGGGCATGTTCTCCTACAGGCGGATTGGAAGAAGCATGAATATTCAATTCAAGCATAGCCAAACATAATCGAACAATTGCCCCCAGGGTATGTTTGACTAATGTGGGATATTCCTCCTGTAAAAGGGCATGCCCGACTTAGAGCGAGACTGGAAACGGCAACGCGCAGCTGGACCACCCTCTGGGTCGAGTCCAGCGGCACGGCCAGGGGGAGGGCGGACTGGCGGGCCCTTTTTTTAGAAGGCTCGGAAGGCATCCCGCCTTCTCGGAAGCACTCCGAAGCCCCACAGCCTCCTACGAAGGCCTGCCCGCCATCTGTCGCCGCCCCTCTCGGCGCTCCGCCGCCGAGCGGCAACGTGCAGCTGTCTTCGAGCCGAGTGGGCCCCCGAACCCCTGGACTGCACTACTCCGTCAGCCCGTAGACCTCCGCCCAGGCCGCCGCGAGGGAGTCCGGCTCCGAGCCCTCCTCGAGCGCCGCGCCCTCTGGAGCCACGGCCAGGCGCACCTCGGGCGCGGCCTCGGCCTCGGGCGCCGCGCGCGCGCCGCGGTCCGCACTGCCCTCGAGGCCCGCGCGCTCGGGCGCCGCCTCGGCCCACCACGCGAGCGGCACGCCCCGGCCGCCGTGCGGCAGCGGCTCGGCTTCCCGAGCGCCCCGCGCCAGAGCCCCGCGCGGCTGCCCGCCAGCCTCGGGGACCGCCTCCTCGGGCGCGGCAGCGTCCGCGTCGTCCCCGGGCGCCGCAGGCTCGGGCGCCGCCACCTCGGGGGCCGCACCCTCGCGAGCCGCAGCCGCGGGGGCGGCCTCGGCGTCCAGCCCGGGGGCTCCACGCTCAGGACCTCCCTCGGGAGCGGCGTCGTCCCGGGGCGCCTCCTCGGGGGCCGCACCCTCGAGAGCCGCAGCCGCGGGGGCGGCCTCGGAGTCCAGCCCGGGGGCTCCACGCTCAGGACCTCCCTCGGGAGCGGCGTCGTCCTGGGGCGCCAGCTCGGGGGCCGCACCCTCGAGAGCCGCAGCCGCGGGGGCGGCCTCGGCGTCCAGCTCGGGGGCTCCACGCTCAGGACCTCCCTCGGGAGCGGCGTCGTCCTGGGGCGCCAGCTCGGGGGCCACACCCTCGAGAGCCGCAGCCGCGGGGGCGGCCTCGGCGTCCAGCCCGGGGGCTCCACGCTCAGGACCTCCCTCGGGAGTGGCGTCGTCCCGGGGCGCCTCCTCGGGGGCTCCACGCTCAGGATCTCCCTCGGGAACGGCGTCGTCCCGGGGCGCCTCCACAGGGGCCACACCCTCGAGAGCCGCAGCCGCGGGGGCGGCCTCGGCGTCCAGCCCGGGGGATTCACGCTGCGGATCTCCCTCGGGAGCGGCGTAGTCCCGGGGCGCTTCCTCGGGGGCTCCACGCTCAGGATCTCCCTCCGGAGCGGCGTCGTCCCGGGGCGCCTCCACAGGCGCCACACCCTCGCGAGCCGCAGCCTGGCGCTGGACATCATCCGCATCGGGCAGGGCATGCTCGCGGCCAGCCTTGGCGTCTGTCGCGGGTGCCTCATCCTCGCGAGCGACCTCCATACGCTCGGCGTCCAAATCGATCTCGATATGCTCGGCTTCCCGGGAGGGCACATGTGCCGCAGCACCAGGAGCACGAGCCAGGTCGATTAGATGTCCAGCAAGATAACACAGCACTACCAGCAAGCACGCACATCCGGATATAACGGCAACCACAAACATGCTGATATCGACTCTGGCGTCCTCTTCTTCCGCTGCCGGTGATGGAGCAGTGGTCGGCGCCACTGACTTGGTTCCGGTTATGCTCACTGAAGTTATGGTGGCGGTCACGGTTGTGCTCACTGTTGTCATCGTAGCGGTCAAGACCTTGATGTTTGGTTGCGAAATGCTGACTGACGAGGCGTCGAACGTTACATTGACTTCTTCGAATGCTGAGCTCAGAGCAGACGTCAAAGAGAAAAATGAATCGCCAGTGCCGTTCGCATGACTGGCGACAATATCGAACACATCGTTGACGGTCTGTTCACCTGCCGTTATCTCAAAATTGGCCTGCCATGCGATCGAGCGCTGGGACGATGCGACCTCTATATCCAGTTGATCGTCTTCCACATTGTACTGATCAAGTAGAACATCAAATATCACAGTTGTCACCTGCGCTTGCGTGCCAGCGGCACTGAACAAGATAGCGCTGCTCAAAACGTAAAGCTGCGCGACCGTGGTCGAGATCGTGACGGTTGCGATTGTCAAGTCAGCAGCGGTGACAGAGCCCGTCGTGGTACTGCTGAGCATCGTGGTAGCACTGGTCGCGGTCGTGATCGAGGGCGTGCTTGTCACTGCGACACTCGAGGCGGTCGTGGTTGAGGTCTTGCTGGCTGTGGAGCCCGTCGTATTCGAGGCCGTGCTGGTCACTGTCGTCACCGAGGCCGTGCTGGTCAACGGGGCCGGGGTGGCTGTGCCCGTCGTGGCGTCGATGGCGGTGGTGCCCGTCCGCCGGCCCCCGCCCGCCCGGGGGTGACAGGACGCGGAAGGTGCCTGGCTCTCCCCCCTCCCCCTCTTCCCCACCCCCTCCCTCCCCCTGGGTGGGGGGGGCGCCACGGGCGCCCCCCCCCACCTCAAGAGACGTCCCAGGAGACGACCCCCTCCCTCCCCCCTCACTCTGCTCGTCCTCTCCCCCCTCGTCTGCCCCTCTGTTTCTCTCCTCCTCCCCCCATCCTCCTGCGCTCCCCTCCTCTCCAAGCCTCATCTCTCTTGCGCTCCTTCCGCATCCCCTTTCTTCTCCCGTTCCTCCTCCTGCTCCTCCTCCGCCTCTCCCTCCATCTCCCTCCTCCCTCCTCCCTCCTCCCTCCCTCTCGTCCTCCTCATCTCCTCCTCCTATTCCTCCTCCTCCTCCTCCTCCTCCTCTCCTCCTCCTCGGTCATCCTCCTCCTCCTTCCTCCTCTCCTCTCCTCCTATTCCTCCTCCTCTCCTCCTCCTCCTCCTCCTCCTCCTCCTCCTCCTCCTCTTCCTCCTCCTCCTCCTCCTCCTCCGCCTCCTTCTCCTCCCTCCTCCTTAAAAGTCCGTGGCGCACCATAGTGAGACGCTGCGCCCACCCACGAAATTATGGTTGCCAGTCACTGCGGAGCTGGTGGAGATATCCGCGTTCGTCCCCTCCTTTGCTGCGGACGAGAAAGAGGGGTTGGCGATTCCCCTTTCGATCGTCGCGTTCGGCTCAGCCGATAGGAGCAATGAACAACAACACCAACACCAGAGACCACCAGCCGGAGGAGCCAGATGGGGTCCCCTTGATGGTGTGGTGCCCCCCCTATGCTCGAGACAAACCCTGTCACCAGTTCGGGAAGCATCTTGGACATCCTCGCTGGAGGTGGCCCCGTTACTGGTTGTGGTGTCGCTACCCCCCCCCCCCGAGCCGACGCCGGCGGGCCGCGTGGCTTCCCTGCACCGGTCGGTGTCCGCTGGCCCCGGTTGCCACGCAGGCGCACCTGAGCGTGCTCCAGGCACCCAGTGCTGACGCTTTCTTCCGGGCGCCGCCCTGCGAGACCGCACCCGCTTCCTGCGCGGTTTCTGCCAGGTAGCTGTCCAGTGCAGGCTCCGCCCGCAGCTCCTGGACCACGAGGACTTTTGCCCCGCCTGCGCAAAAGTAATGGACGTTTGGCTGGACCACGCCGTTGCGTGCTCCTGCCGCGGCGACAAGACGAAGCGCCACAACGCGCTTCGGAACCAGGGATTCTCCGACGCGCAAACAGCCGGCTTCGCGGGGGCGGAGCTGGAGCGGCTCAGGCTCCTCCCGCCGCGTGCAGCCAACGAAGAGCCGCCAGGCGGCGAGCAGGACGGCCCAGACCTGGACGCAGGCGACAGGCGCCCCGCGTACGTCTACGTGTCCAGGTGGCGCAATGGGGTGCCAGCGGCCTGGGATTTCGCTGCCACTTCTGGCATGCGCGGCGACCTCATCGGCGCGCCTGCCGCGTCCCCCAGCGGGGGCACGGAGAGGCACGAGGAGTTCAAGCGGCGACGCCCGGACAAGGAGCGCCAGTGCGCGGCGCAGGGCTTCGGCGTCATGCCCGTGGAGGGTGGGGGCGCGAAGCCGAGGGAGAGCTTCTGCGATCTTGGCCCAGCGGGTGGCGGACGCCACCGGGGAGAAGCCGCCGCAGTGGCAGACCGGCACGCCCAGCGACTCTGTCTCCCTGCCTCGGGAAAACGCGCGGGCGGTGCTGCGGCGGCTACAGCCGTCGGCGGGGGTGCCCGCCGGCTGCGGCTGACCCCATCTGAGCCACAGTCGCCGTCGGCGCTGGCTGGCCCTTTGCCCCTGACCTACGAACCCCCCGACGACCCACGACGACCCCCAGCGCCGCGACGACCCACGACGACCCCCCGCTCGCCGCCGACGACCCTCGTTCCTTCCGCCTCCCGCCCGCCCCCGCCGTGCGCGCTTGCCTTCTGCTGTTTTTGCTGCTCTCCCTCGCTTCCTGCATCGTTGTGTCTGCTCGTTGCGTTCTTCCGTTGTTTCCTCTCCTCCTCCTCCTCCTCCTCCTCCTCCTTCCCCTCCTCCTGCTCCTCCTTCCCCTCCTCCTCCTCCTCCTCCTCCTCCTCCTCCTCCTGCTTCTCCTCCTGCAGCGCTGCACGCCAGCTGTTTTGGCCGTCGCGCCGGCTAGCCGAGCCTCGCGCAGGATGGGCGCAACCAGTACTTCTTGGGGCGCCAGAGAGCAGTTTCGGTGGTTTCCCTCGTTTCGGAGGGGGCACGCCCTGGAGGGTGGGACGCGTGTGTGTACTTGTGTGTGTGTGTGTGTGCGCGTGTGTTCTGTTAGAGAAACTTGTTCTCGGTGTTGCACCACGCTCGTTTTGCGAACCCGCGTCGTTTGGCTCTCTCTCTCTCCCTCTTGACTGTTGTTGGAGATGGCGCTGTTTTTCGTGACGACTCTTCGCGGGCCTGACAGCTGGTCACGGGCGAAGGTCCCGGGCCTGGGCACTCAGTAAGGATTGCCGCTGAAGGCGCAGGAGCCGATAGTGGCGCCCCCAAGGGAATCGCCGTGGCGCCCCCGCAGAGCCGCCAGGCACGCGCCCCTGTCGGCGGCCCCGAAGGGCGCGGGGGGCGCCGCATGGGGCGCGGGGCGGGGCCCGCGGGCCGAGGAGGCGGGCCGCTGCTCGTGGGACACGCGTGCGTGAGCGTGTGCGTGTGCGTGTGCGTGTGCGTGTGCGTGTGTCAGCGTGCGTGCGTGCTTGCGTGCATGTGTGTGCGTGTGTGTGCGAGTGTGCAGTGCCCCCTGCCGAATTCGGGGGCAAGGACATGTGCTGATGCAGCCAACCGGGATGATCGTCCAGCCGTTGCTGGCCAGTCTTTTTGTTACCAGCAGAGTCTCTAAGTCATCTCACATCACACATATTCGGTGAATATATCTATCTGTACCTATATATGTGTAGAGATCAGAGCGAGGGGGGCCGAACGGTCATTCATTGTCCCTGGGGTCATGGCTGAAGCGAGAATCCGTGGTGAGGATTATGTGTGTTGTTGTTGTTGTTGTTGTTGTTGTTGTTGTTGTTGTTGTTGTTGTTGTTGTTGTTGTTGTTGTTGTTGTTGTTGTTGTTGTTGATTGTTGCCGTCGTCCCCCCCGCGACCCACCCCGCGACCCACCCCGCGACCCACCAACGACCCACCCGCGGTCCACCCGCGACCCAGCCCGCTACCCACCCGCGACCCACCCCGCGAACCATCCGCGACCCCCCCGCGACCCTTTTGCGACCCACCCGCGGCCTACCCGCGACCTACCTACCCGCGACCTACCCCACGACCTACCCGCGACCGATCCACATTGGTTTGAAGAAAAAATCGACGCCTGCGGCGGGCTCGTTGTATAACTTGTGAAACTTTGGTGCCTGCGGCGGGCTTCTGCAGAGTCTCACAGACTGCCGACGTCCCCACCGCCCCCTCACTCTTATCAACGTCTGCGGGGTGCTACGTAAAATGTTGCTTGTCGCAAGTCTGCTCAGGAAATCACTCTACACGTGATCCTGTGCAAGTGCAGTCGACCATTCGGGGGACAGGAGGAGGAGAGAGGAGGGGGAAGGAGGAATGAGGGACAACAACAGGGGGGACTGGCCTAAGGGGGGAGTGCATCGACCTGCAGTCGGCAATACATCGCCGATAGATCGGCGACAGGCCCCCGATGGTGAGTCCACACGATCATGGGCAGGTTGGGGCTTCTGGGTCCCTATCCGCGATCAATGGGCGATTGGGGGTCGATGCGTCCCCCCTATGTCTACCCCCCGTATCGTTGTCCCTAAAGGAAAGAGTGGAGATCGACTACACGCAAACGTGGCCATGGGAAATGGGTGACCTTTGGTGCGGGGCATTCTTTTCTGAAGGTGCCCAGGGGCACACGTACACACATGAATACACACAAATCCAAAGGTTCCTCACATTCTCGCATACTTCCTTGGGTCGACAATTCATTATTTCTGTGTGTGTGTCTCTTCAACTCCTGTTCGGGGAGCCGCGGGGGAACCCAACAAAAGCGCGCCAGGTCGCTGCTGCCGCATCGCGTTTGGCGATTTGAAGGTCCCATTGGGCCCGCATAGAGGGTCACTCCGGCGGAAGGTCACTCGTACGTGTAGTCGAGGAGCACGGGGAACGAATATCGAGTATCGAGCTACCCAGCAACGTCTGTGGTACAAACAAGACACCAGCTGCCTCACGCTAGATTATAGCCACCATAAACGAGACCGAAGCCTTCACCCTGCCCTTTCAAACTTCTATGATGACAAATCCACAGCGCCCGTCTCGAAAGCTGAGGCTGAAGTGGAGATCACGGAATGCCAGAACTACAGATCATGATCCTCACTTCGCTGGTCATGGTTGTCCTCGTGACCCAGGAAAGCCAAATCCCAGAAGAGGGAGGGTGAGGCGGAAGGAGGAGGAGGGAGCAGAAGGGCAGGAGCAGTCAGCATCGAATTACCTCCTCATCATCCTCCTCCTCCCCCTCCTCCTCCCCCCCCATCCTCCTCCTCCTCCTCCTCCCCCTCCTCCTCCTCCTCCTCCTCCTCCTCCTCCTCCTCCTCCTCCTCCTCCTCCTCCTCCTCCTCCCCCTCCTCCCCCTCCTCCTCCTCCCCCTCCTCCTGCGCCGGATCGAGCTGCACCGGCACGGAGGCGGGGTCGGATCGGATCGTCACGGCCCAGGGTCCACAGCAGCGCTGGTCGAGCATCGGCCTGCATCGGATCGCCAGAGCACATCGGGACAACATCGGGCCGGGACGGCTGGAATCGATGCAATACAGGCGAGGCGTTGACCTAAGGAACCCTAAATAAGGAACGAGGCGCCTTTTTTCCATGAGTTGAACTTCGATTATGTATCGGAAACCTAAGGCAAATCCAAGGCAAGCTGCGAAACAATTAAGGAACACGGAGCCCCTCCCCAACGAAAAGGGTTCCTTCTTCAGGGCCCCGACTGTAGATACAAGCCCACTTCAATAACTCGTGCGCGGAGGCACGAATATATTTACATTCGACACAACAAAAAATACGTAGCGCACCGCAGGTGCGGATAAGGAACGAGGGAGCGGTGGGGACGTCAGCAGTCCGCGAGACTCTGCAGAAGCCTGCTGCAGGCGCCAGCGTTCCACAAATTATACAACGAGCCCGCCGCAGGCGCCGATTTTTTCTTCAACCGAATCTGGATCGGTCGCGGGTGGGTCGCGGGTGGGTCGCGGGGAAGGTAGCGGGTGGGTCGCGGGTGGGTCGCGGATGGGTCGCGGGGTGGGTCGCGGGTGGGTCGCGGGTGGGTCGCGGGTTTGGTCGCGGGTCTGGTCGCGGGTGGGTCGCGGGCTGGGTCGCGGGGTGGGTCGCGGGGTGGGTCGCGGGGTGGGTCGCGGGGTGGGTCGCGGGTGGGTAGGGGGCGGGACGACGACAACAAACAACAACAGCAGCAGCAAAAACAACGCAACAAGCAAAATCCTCATTACGGATTCTCACTTCAGCCACGCAGCTAGGGACAATGAATGACCGTTCGACCCCATCACTCTGACTAAGGGGCACATTGCTCGGTCAAACGTGGACCTCGCACAATGCCCCCAGAACTCTAACGGGTGTCCCAGGACGTCGGGAAATCAAACATTCCGCGAGACACATGCTGGCAGGCAATTGTTTCATTGTCTGGCCGAGATGGACCCTGCGATGCCATGGCAACACCATTGCAGGAAAAGTGTAGTCGGCCACTCGGGTCTCGTACCATCCCTGCACATAGCCTACTTCACACTCCTACCCCTCCAAAGCTGCGACTCCAGCCTCCTTATTCCTCTTGTCCTCTTGCACCTCAGCCGCATCGTGTCGCTCACCCACCTCGTGCCATACCCTCCCTGGAGGATCTCCGAGAACCCGAGGCTAATGTCACGAGCACCCTCGCCCGGGTGCCAGCGGGATGGCGCGAGCCTCTGGCATGGTCATGGCGGTGGTGCTCGTGGCTGTAATGCTGGTCATGGTAG
Source organism: Prorocentrum cordatum (assembly GCA_963575745.1). Taxonomy (NCBI): domain Eukaryota; class Dinophyceae; order Prorocentrales; family Prorocentraceae; genus Prorocentrum; species Prorocentrum cordatum. The sequence continues at coordinate 13,763 of CAUYUJ010015876.1, forward strand.
TGGTGCCTGGGACCGTAATGCTGGTCGTGGTAGTGGCGCTTGTGACTGTGAAACTGGTCTTGGTTATGGTACTTGTGATTGTCGTGCTGGTCATGTCGGCAATGCTTGTGACAGTTCTACTGGTCATGGTGGTGGCACTCGTGACTGTAGCGCTGGTCATGGTGGTGGTGCTCGTGACTGTAATGCTGGTCATGGTAGTGGTGCTTGTGACAGTAATACTGGTCGTGGCAGTGGCGCTTGTGACTGTGACACTGGTCCTGGTTATGGTACTTGTGACTGTCGTGCTGGTCATGTCGGCAGTGCTTGTGACAGTTGTGCTGGTCATGGTGGTGGCAGTTGTGCTTGTGACTGTGAAGCTGGTCTTGGTGATGCTACTTGTGGCCGACGACTTGGTCACCGGGGCGCCTGTGACTGAGATGCCGGTCGTGCTGGTGGTGCTTATCGCTGACGTGCTGAACATGGGGGTGTCTGTGACGGTGATACTTACCATGGTGGTGGCGCTTGTGATTGTAGTGCTGGTCATGGTGGTGGTGTTCGTGATTGTAGTGCTGGACATGGTGGTGGTGCTCGTGACTGTAGTGCTGGTCATGGTAGGGGTGCTTGGGACTGTCGTGCTGGTCAAGTCGGCAATGCTTGTGACAGTTCTACTGGTCATGGTGGTGGCACTCGTGACTGTAGTACTGGTCATGGTGGTGGTGCTCGTGACTGTAATGCTGGTCATGGTAGTGGTGCTTGTGACAGTAATACTGGTCGTGATAGTGACGCTTGTGACTGTGACACTGGTCCTGGTTATGGTACTTGTGACTGTCGTCTTGATCACCGCGGTGCTTGTGACTGTGATGCTGGTCGTGCTGGTGATGCTTATCGCTGACGTGCTGAACAGGGGGGTGTCTGTGACGGTGATGCTTCTCATGGTAGTGGTGCTTATGATTGGTGTGCTAGTCAGGGTGGTTGTGCTTGTGACTGTGCTGCTCGTCATGATAGAAGTGCTAGTGACTGTAGTGGTGGTCATGGTAGTGGTGCTTGTGACTGCCGTGCTGGTCATGTCAGCAGTGCTTGTGACAGTTCTGCTGGTCATGGTGGTGGTATTCGTGACTGTAGTGCTGGACATGGTGGTGGTGCTCGTGACTGTAGTGCTGGTCATGGTGGTGGTGCTCGTGACTGTAGTGCTGGTCATTGTGGTAGTGCTTGTGAATGTGACACTGGTCTTGATTATCGTACTCGTGACTGTCGTGCTGGTCATGTCGGCAGTGCTTGTGACGGTTATGCTAGTCATGGTGGTGGTGCTCGTGACTGTAGTTCTTGTCATGGTGGTGTTGCTCGTGACTGTAGTGCTAGTCATGGTAGTGATGTTCTTGGCTTTAGTGCTGGTCGTGGTGGTGGCGCTAGTGATTGTAGTGCGGTACATGGTGGTGGTGCTCGTGACTGTAGTGCTAGTCATGGTGGTGGTGCTCGTGATTGTAGTGCTGGACATGGTGGTGGTGCTCGTGACTGTAGTGCTTGTCATGGTTGTGGCGCTCCTGACTGTAGTGCTAGTCATGGTAGTGGTGTTCTTAGCTTTAGTGCTGGTCATGTTGGTGACACTTGTCATTGTAGTGCTGGTCATGGTGGTGGTGCTCGTGACTGTAGAGGTGGTCATGGTGGTGGTGCTCGTGACTGTAGTGCTGGTCATGGTGGTGGTGCTCGTGACTGTAGTGCTGGTCATGGTGGTGGTGCTCGTGACTGTAGTGCCAGTCGTGGTGGTGGTGGCGCCAGCAGCGCCCACAACGGGCACCACAGACAGCCCGCCCCTGCCGGTGGCATTGGCAGGCGGGACGCCAGCCCCGTGGACCGCCTCCCAGGCGAGCTCTGCGGCCACTTCGGCACTCTCGCGGCGCACCGCCTTGGGCGCGGCAGCGGCGCCGCCCGGCTGCCTCTCGGACCGGTGCGCGTCCGCGCGCGCCCGCCCCGCGCTCTTGCCGAGCCCGCCGTGCCTCGCCTCGCGCGGCCCCGCGCGGGCGTGTTCGACGACAGGCCGTCCACCACCGCAGGCGCAGCACGCCTCCACGGCCGCGTGGCCCGAACTCCCGCTGCCTTCGGAGGTGCCGTGGGCCTGGCGCCAGCTCGCCGCGTAGCCGCCAGAGGCCGTGCACGGGTCCGAGTAGTCGTCGCAGCCACGCCCGTAAGCGTCGGTCCAGCCGACGGGGCTGTCCGCACAGCCACGAGTCGCAGGGCGGCTCCTCGCAGCGATCATCACACCGATCGCCATCAAGGCCAGGCTAAGGCAAACGACCACCGAAGCGGCAACCACCGTGTGAGCGCTTCTTCGCATGACCACCATACTTCGCCATGAACCTGGGAAATGCAAAAACAATGGCGATGTCACCGTCCCCTCTGCGGTGCAACCGCGGGAGACGACCCAGGCTAAATACCAGCCAAGGTTACTTGATCAACAAGCACTGTCAACGGAGAAACACAAACCTTCAAGAAGCACAGGGGACACATGTGGAGCAGTTGGGCACGGCTTGATATTGCCCGATCTGCGCTCCCCGAATCCCAGAGAAGGCCATGTCGGGGGGGAACTATTTTTGAAGGGGCCCCAGGACACACAAATAAATACACACAAATAAAAAGATGTCCCATATTTTCCCATATTTTCTGGGTTTTTGTCTTCCCCCCCAATTCCCATATTTTCCCATATTTCCTGGGAATCGAGGATTAATTGTGTCTGAGTGTTTTTTCCCTCCTGAAATATGTCATGCCTCCGCAGGCTTCCGTCCGCCGGCGAAGCCGCCAACGTCATGGTGCCGCAGGGGACTGCGCTGGCCTTCCGCCGCCTTCCGCGGAAGAGGACCAGGACGTCCCTCCTCCTCCTCCTCCTCCTCCTCCTCCTCCTCCTCCTCCTCCTCCTCCTCGGGGGGAACATAAAACAGCATGGAATAGCAGTCGTGGACCACGTCGACGCCTCAATGGCGAGAGGCCCCTTCCAGAGCGCCCCATGCGATTGACCTCATGTCGGCAAATGCGTGCTCTCCCATGACGGTTCGAGGCAGGTCCCTTCGAAGCTCACCTCGTCATTCGGCCCCAGTCGGGGACGCACTGACCTGGGTCAGTGCAAGCCCGGGTCAGTCGGCTTTGCAGGATCCTGCAGGACCCTGCACGCTCACCCGGCTCAATACAACCCTGGCTTTTTTGAGGCAGAGAGGACACTATCAACATTGACGTTCAACGGTCCGCGAGTCTTGAATCTGAGCTGGACCACCCTCCCTGGCGCGCGGAGCGCGCCAGGGGCGGCGCCGAAGGCGCAGGTCCAAGAAAACCGCGCGGACCGCTACAAATTTATACTTATGCCGTTGTTTGTTCCTCCCAGGGATCTTCTGACCCAAACATCATGTAAAATCCTGCACCCAAACCCGGGTCAATGCGAAAGATCCTGCAAGATCCTGCACCACAAACCCGGGGCAATGCGACCTTGGCCCTGCAGGATCCTGCAAGATCAGGCGCTCTGGCTGACCTCCGCTTGCACTGGACCCCCTCTCGTTAGCCCCGGCTCTGCAAGATCCTGGAAAATCCGGTGCTCTGGCTGACCACCGTTTGCACTGACCCCAGGCCCCTGAGCTGTCCGGCCCCGTCGCGCGAGGGGAGGCGAACCACCAGGTGTCGCACACCGCGCCGCCGCTCTCTGTGACCCCGGGCGGACTTCGGTGCGGAGCGCCGAGTTGGCAGACTGTGCGGGCAATAGTTATATCCATATCCAGTGCGTCTTAGACTTTGTTGGAAAGGGCGCCGCAAGGCCGAGGCGCACTGGATATGGATCAAAATGTAGCCATGTGGGGCCAGGATGTTGTCCATGTCCAGTGCGCCTCATGTTTCTGGGGAAGAGAGCCCGAAACTCCAAGACGCACTTAATGTGGATATAGACATTGCTCGCAGGTCTCGTGTGAAGGTTGAGAAAGACAGTTATCGTGCTGGGAGGAAGGGACTGGGAAGATGCAGGGCACGACTGTGTAATACGCACCTTCACCATGCGCGGCAATGTTGGTGACACGCTCACTCCTGCAAACGTTATCCTCCCATTCCGATAAATGCCTTTCCGAAAGGTGCTCGCAGAGTAGGCCCCTGGATCCCACCCACCCCAGAAGGAAGCCAGAGGGGTGGAGGGAGGAAGGGGAGGCGGGAGGGGGAGAGAGGCGGGAGGGACGGAAAGGTAAAAAGCCCATGCCTTGAGGAATGGGACCTGCGGCGCGGCGGAAACCAGCTGCATGCAACAAATGTGTCGTACCCTCCCGTTCCCCATCCTACGGCGGGGGGCATTGGATAAGGAACCCTTACGATAAGGAATCCAGGGTCTGGGGGCCAGTGGAACTCCAATCGAGGCCTGGCCATGGATATCACCGCCGCCCTCATCGGATAGGGAATCCTCCAGGGTCTGAGGCGTCCTGGGCACATTCCTTAACCAATGCCGCCGCCGTGCCCTTTCTTACGGCCCGAGAGGGGGGGGGAAGGGTGGCACAAGGTGAGAACAGAAATCAAGCTCTAAGTCAACCGTCAAGCGGCAGGCTAGTCAAGCACTGCTCTGCGGAAGAGCTGATTCTGCATTCTTGCACCTATCTATCGACTGTGAGATTCCATAATTACTGCGTGCTCCTTCGGCACGACAGCATAACCCCTATCATGTTCATCAAGGGAACTCATGCCGTTGCCGCCGCCACCGGTGATGTGTCATGATTTAGCCTCCTGTGCGGCTCCATAGTTCACCCCGGGCTCGATTTCGCATTTGTTGTCAGCGCGCTGTTGCTTAGCGTGCTGGGGAATGCAGTGCTTGTTGATCAACTACGAGACCGCCGCTGCCAATGCTGAGCAGGTCCTGCATACTGTGTAGGGGAACGTGCGTGGTCAACTCAAGAGCCACATTGCGACAAGTATGTGGTCAACCACGCGATCGGCAACATGGCTTTGCAGAGTGAGCTGGGTCTCGCAACACAGACGCACGCATGGTCAGTGGAATTGTGGAGGACGGTGTAAAGTGAGGAACAGAACAGAGAGGAGGGAGAATAAGAAAAGAGGAGGGACAAAAAGAAGGAGGAGAGGAGGAGGAAGAGGAGATGGAAAAGAAGGAGGAGGAGGAGGAGGAGGAGAGGAATCCAATGCAAACCCTAGATGCATCAACGACGTTGCAATAAACCCTCCCTCCGAGTTCAGTCTCCACACGTCCCTGGAATGATTTACGCATCTTCATTCCAGAAAGTGGCCAATTCGAGGACAACTGTCTGAGGATCCTCATTCATGCCAACAACGCGGCGGATCAACGTGATCGTTGAGCCCTGACAGTCCTACACCGTTCCAGAATGCCGTTCCCAAGACTCCAACGCAACGAATCAACATGACTGTTGCGTCCTGAAAACCGTAAACCGTGCCAAAACACCACTCCTGGGATTTAGACCACTAGACTCCTTGAAACTGCTGCAATAGGCTTGCACGACGAATGTGAACAGCGCTACGGCGAGAGGCACAGTTCGCAACAAGGAACCGCCTTACACCCGTGAACAAATGCGAACGCTCAAAACGAATGTGCGCGGCGCTGAGGCGAGGAGCACATTTTGAAAACCACCCGCCATCCATCCGCGCAAATGCTGCAAACTTACAAGACGAATGTGCGCGGCGCTAAGACGAGAGCCACAATTTGAAAAAAACAGCCCCCAGTCAGCAAGTCTGTTCGAAAGACTGGGCGCGGCGATAATGCGAGAGCCACGAGTTGAAAAGGAGCCGCCCTCAACCAATTAAACGTTTGCAAGCTGTTAACGCGAATGTGATCGGCGCTAGGGAGAGCGCCACTGTTTGAAACCACTCGCCATCCATGCAACTCTTGCGAACTTGCCACACGAACGTGCGCGAAGCTACGGCGAGAGCCACAATTTGAAAGCCACCCTCTCTCAATCCATGAAGCGGGAACACACTGATTAGACATCTGTGCGCGACACTATGGCGGGAATTACATTTTGAAAATGGCCCGCCCAGCATCCGTAGAACTGTCGCAAATGTCAGGCTTCAATGTCATAACTGGCAAAAACGTCTCAAGCGAAACGCCCAGCCAACCCTTCCGACACGTCTGGGGGTGCGGCAGGGAGGAGTTATGTATAAAGAAATGGGATAGAGGAGCAAGGGGACGTTGGTACTGAAGCCCGCAACTCGAAAGCTTGAGGGTAATAGGGAAAGGTGCACGGGCAGGCAGGAGAGGAGGAGGAGGAGGAGGAGGAGG
>CAUYUJ010015876.1:30000-195000 GCA_963575745.1 Prorocentrum cordatum
ACTATCGTAAAACTGTGCGACGTCCAGCAAACCGTGGGCCTGGGAGACCTGGACGTACGCAGCGAGCTCCTCCTGCAAGGCACGCTGGTACGCCTCGCGTAGGGCCGAATTCCCTTTGGCTGCGGCGTCCCAGTGGGCGAAGCAGTCCTTGTTCCACTCCTGGACTGCATCCTCGCGGCACATAGACCACAGCCTCGCTACCTCAGGTAAAAGTCCGATGATGCGATCGCCGCCATCCTTCTTGGCCCTCATGACTCCCAGCGTGAGCAGGAGCTGATGTGGCCATGCCTGAGTCTGCTCGGCCAGGTTGAGGATGGTGGCAAGCTCCTCCAGCGCAGCGTCTGGTAGCCGAAGAAGGTCGGTCGGCCTGAGCCGATCGGCTCCCATCGCTGTGGACGCTCGCTGCCGTCTGAGCCCACGGCGCACGTCGCACGCCGTAAGCGGTGGCAGGCCACGTTCCTGGACGCGTCGCCGAATGGCCTCGAAGAGGTCAGCCAAGCCAGCCCTGTCGGGGGCCCTCGGCGCCCACAGCGACGTCCAGGAGCTGACCTTCCGATCTATCAAGTCGCGTGGGTGGACGATGGTGCCCTGCTCAGTGGAGACGGACTCTGCAGGCTGCGGCTGTGGCCGCAGAGATCGATGCAGCGCTCCGATGGCAGGCTCCGTGACGGCCCACTCGCGGAAGTCGTGGAGTGACTTCCTGACTGCCCGCTGTTGTGCGCGACGCGCGACAGCAGCGGCCTTGCTGGCGTAGGAGACGACCTCGATGTCGGCGGCGGTGCGGATACGGCCGAGGATGTCGACCCACTGCTCCCACCTTGCACCGTCCCGTGGTCGAAGGTGGCCTGGTACCTGACTGGGTACGTCGGCCGTGAGCTTGTCGACACACGCGTAGAGCTGGTCCAGCTGCCGCTGCCCGTTGCCCCGCGCCTTGTGACGGTAGATGTTCTGAAGGATGGTGTGCAATCTGGTCCACCACGAGCTGCTGAGATCTCGGAGTGCTGCACACCTCTTACTCTGCTGTTCACGAACTGGTACCACTCTGAACTCGGGACCTGCAGCGCGCGATCCGCCGAGGAAGACCTGACTATGGTGCGCGTGGACGGTGGCCTCAACAGTGGCCGCCCAGGAGCCGTAAAGCTGCCCGAGCTGACACGAAACGTCAGGCTTGAGCGAAAAGGCAACGGACGAGGCAGCAGCAGCGGCAGGCCGAGTGGAGTGGGGGGGGCAGAAGACCAATCTGAAAACGGTGTTCCGTCCACAATTCACTCGGGATATCGAAGCTGGGCTGCTGGGTGCAACCTGTGCTGGCCGACTCCGTCCCCTGGGATTCAGCAGGTTTGTGGGGGTTCTCACACTGGGCTGAGTGAGACGAAGCGACGTCGATGCGGGCAGGCTCGGGAGGAGGGGAGGAGGCGAGGGCCGACGGTTGGTCTTTCTCATCGCACGGCGCCTGGACTGGGTCGGCCAGCGGCTCGCGACGACACTGAAAAACACTTTCGTCGATCCACGGGTCCTCCTCGGATTCGAAACCATCCTGGGACTCCTCGCGGTCTGACGGATCATCAGCACAAGTGGACTGGCCATCGAGCTCAGGGTTGGCAGCGGCCGTCCACAAATCTCCGACAAGGGCAGAGTGAAGCTTATCTTTACGCTCGGCTGCCTTTGCAGCCTGCTCGGCCTTCTTGGCTCTCGCTACGCTAGACTTGGAGCCTGGGGTGGGAGCCTGGGTAGGACGAGTGACACTCGGAAGCCGCCTGGGAAGGTCAACAATGCGAGTGATCAACTGTTCACCCTCAGCGACGAAACGAATTCTTAAAGCGAGATGCGGCTTCCACGGCACGTCGTGGACCGCCGTGACCTGAGAGACATATGCACGAGCAGCTGCGCAGTGCACAACAAAGTCCAAATGCGATGGCTTACGCCCTCCCCCAGGGTCGCAAGTGTGCTCGACGTCGGCACATCTGATCTCACCTCCTACTTGCTGCAAAAACCCCGAGGCCGTGAGGGCCTGTGGCGAAATGTTCAGTCCCCGACCACGGCCCAGGGAAGTTGGAGGGATCTCAAAAGACTGCCGAGCCGTCTAAATCTGACGAGGTTTGGGCCAGTGAGGCCTATACTACAAAACCCATAGGAAAAAAATCACTACTATTGAGTACCCACTGAAATGCAGCACTACAGGCAGAAAGCCATCTACGCTGGTGGACGGCTTGGCCTGCAGCGCTGTGGACTGGATGCCCTCGTGGAGCACGTGCGTCTGCAAGTGACCCTTGGCCAGAAACCACTCGCCCCCCTCGTTGGCATGTCCTGCGGACGATTCGGACGAATCACCTGTCCACCCATCAGGATGCCCATGCCGCGACGGCCGCGCTGGGTTGGCTATCAACTTCATGCACTCCTTTCTCGCCCGAGACTGCCAGCTGCCCACATCAGCTGCAGAGATGTGCGTCTCGACGAGCCCGATGTAGTCGTCCTGTCGACTACTGATGTACTCCCAGCACTTGTCGCCCATGCAGGTGACGTTGCCGTAGAGCAGGGTACTTGCACGGGTACTGTTGCTGCCAGCGACGGCAGCCTCGGGGCCAGGGGCCCCGTCTTGCCGAAGATCACCATCTAGTCAATGCGAGGCGGCACGAGCCTGGCTGCCGCCGCCCTTGCCGTCCTTGCCCTTGCCGAGCGCCGTCTGGGCCGCGAAACGTGCCGCCGACAGCCGCGCCGCCTCGGTCTTGAGCGCCCCCTCCTCGGCCGCGGCTGCGGCTGACGCCGCGGCGCCGCCGCCGTCGGCAGCTGCGGGGCCCGCTCCTGGGCTCGCACTGCCGCCCTGGGCGCCCGTGCGCTCGCCCTCGCCAGCAGCAGGGGGCGTGGCCTGGCCGTCGCCGCCCTTGCGCTTCTTCTTGAGCCGCTCCTCCTGTGCCTTGCGGACCGTGCGGGCCCTCTCGATCAGCGCCTTGACCTGCGGCTCCTTCGTGTCGAACTGCTTCTTCAGCTCCTCGAGGGCTGCCTTGACCCGCTCGAGCTCGGCCTTCTCGCCCTCGGCGAAGTCGAGGTCGGCCGCCTCGGCGAAAAGGTCCTGGTCCCAGGACACGGAGAAGGCGGCCTGGCCGTCGTGCTGCGCGACGCCACCGCCCTCGGGCCCTTGAACCCCCTCGGCCTTGGCCAGCGCCTCAGCCGCTTTCTTCTTCATCGCCTCCGTCTTGGCCACCTGCAGAGCGGCCTCGGCCTCCTTGGCCTCAGCCGCTGCCAAGCTGGCACGGAGCTTGATCACATTATTCACAATCTGCGTGTGCCGATTGACCGCAGCGCGCCAGGCGCCATCGGCCTGCCGCATGCTCTCGACGACCGATCCACGGGGTGGTCCTTCATCAGCGACGGCGTCGAGGCGCGCGAGCTGCGCCTGCAGGACGCCCTTGATCTGTGGATCTTCTGCGGCGGCGACGGCCTGCCGCAAGTGTACGGCGAGGGGGTCGTCACTGCCATGGTTGCCGCTGCGGTCACCACGCGCGCGGGGGCCGCCTCGGCCGCCTCCGCGCTGGCTGGTGTTCCCGTCGATCGAGATGACCTCGGCGTGCTCGTTGATGCGCACCACACTGGGCGATCGAGAGCGGCCTCGATGAAGGCGCATGGGCCGACTGCAGCGAGGGCACTGTGGCTGATCTGGGCCGAGCCGATCGTTGTACTCGCATGCGTGGCAGGCCTTGCATCGGCTCCACAGCCTGGTCGAGCGACGGGCAACAGGAACTGTCATGAGCCCCAGCTCTGGTTGACCCCAAGAGCGAAAGACTGGTCTCGCTGCGGGGAAATCCCTCAAGCACCACGTGAAGGTACTGGGGCAGCTCAGGTGGTGCAAAATGCGCCTGAGCCGAAGTGGCTTGAGAGGAGGAGGAGGAGGAGGGGGAGGGGGAGGATGAGGAGGAGGAGGAGGAGGAGGAGGAGAGGAGGAGGAGGATGGAGGAGGTGGGAGGAGGAGGAGGAGGAGGAGGAGGAGGAGGAGGAGGAGGAGGAGGAGGAGGAGGAGGAGGAGGAGGAGGAGGAGGAGGAGGAGGAGGAGGAGGAGGAGGAGGAGGAGGAGGAGGAGGAGGAGGAGAAAGAGGAGAGGAGGAGGAGGGGAGGAGGAGAGGAGGAGGAGGAGGAGGAAGAGGAGGAGGAGGAGGAGGAGGAGGAGGAGGAGGGAGGAGGGAGGAGGAGGAGGGAGGAGGTGGAGGAGGAGGAGGAGGAGGAGGAGGAGGAGGAGGAGGAGGAGGAGGGAGGAGGAGGGGAGGAGAGGAAGAGGAGGGACGACGGAGGAGGAGGAGGGGAGGAGGAGACGGAAGGAAGGAAAAGAAGGAAGGAAGGAAGGAAGGAAGGGAAGGAGGGAGAGGAGGAGGAGGAGGAGGAGGAGGGGAGGAGGAGGAGGAGGAGGAGGAGGAGGAGGAGGAGGAGAGGAGGAGGAGGAGGGGAGGGAAGAGGAGGACGACGAGGAGGGAGGAGGGGGAGGAGGGGAGGAGGGGAGGAGGGGAGGGGGAGAGAGGGAAGAGTAAAAGGGGGAGGAGGAGGAGGAGGGGAGGAGGAGGAGGAGAGGAGGAGGAGGGAGGAGGAGGAGGAGGAGGAGGAGGAGGAGGAGGGAGGAGGAGGAGGAGGAGGAGGAGGGAGGAGGAGGAGGAGGAGGAGGAGGAGGACAACCAAGGCGCGATCACTTTTCCGCACAGGCGCCCTACCGCAGCTGAAGTGGGGCATGGAGGGACACGGATCAGCACCGACCGAAGTCCAGTATTTCCGCCGATTGGCGGGAGCGGCACATGGAGTTTCTAAAGCAGGGGCCTGCCTTACCACTGGCCTCCATACCCGTCCAGGACACCCATCCAACATGGACCCAGGATTTATCTTCGGGTCCAGCTGTTTACGATGTGGTTTCGGGTTATCAACACCGAACTCAGCATCCTCGGAGGCATCCAGAAGGCTTGGGAGACTCTGAGGGAGAAGCTCAAGATACCATCAAGGTGGCTCATGGTCAGGTCCCACATGTCCGCGATCATTGCCACCCTGTACGACCTAGGCTGGACCCCTACCTCGGCTTGGCTCTGGAGGGACCCTGAGGGCCTCGATTTCCCCGTCAAACCGCTGAGCTGGGACAGCCAGAAGGTTTTCATGTTTCACTTGGAGTTCCTCTTGAACATGCATGTCTGGAAAGCAACCTACCCTATCAGCCATAACTCTGGAGGCCTCCAGGAGGGGGGGACGTGTATTCCCTGCGGCTCTACCCTGCCAGAAAGCGGGCCGCCATCAAGAAGCGAGAGAAGCAGCTAGCCGAGCACCCCCTTCCCCCGAGCCCAGCAAGTCCAGGCCCAGGAGGAACTCCAGCGAGAAGCAACTTTCCCAGCAGCTTTAGAGGCCGTTTCCTGCTCGAGGTGCTGGAGCGCCCATCGCAGGTTTGAGAGCGGCCAGCAGGATGACGCCGAATGTCCTCTCTGCGGGCAAGAACACGGAGATGATTTACACAAATTTTGGACGTGTCCTGAATTGGGAAGTCTCAACATCCCCGCCATCAATCGGACCCAGGGCTCCATAGACCGGGCAGTGGCAGAGTCCCCAATGGAACCCAGTCTCTGGCTCCGAGGGATCATCCCCGCCACGATCATACGTCAAGTCCATGGGCACATTCTGGGACTAGATCAGGACACGGTCCGAAAAGGAGTATTTGAACAGCATGCAGTCTATCAGTTCGATGGCTGGCAAGTGGCAGCCACAGACGGCAGTGGAGGGCCTCATACGCAGGACCCGCGCATCAGAGTCTGTGGCTGGAGCGTATCCTTGTGGGCACACGACCTCACCTGGAAAGGAACCACCCAGGGAGGCAGCATCGCCCCGCAGACGGTACCGCTGGCGGAGCTCGAGGCAGTCATTGCGCTGCTGGAGTCCACTCGCGGCCGCCTCATTATCGTGATTGACTGTGCCTATGTGATCAAGGGCTTCAACAGAGGCCCCCGCTCTCGGCACCCCAAGAACCAGTTCACTTGGCAGAAGTTCTGGACCCAGGCCAAAAACCGACGGGACAGCACGATCTTCTACAAAGTGAAAAGCCACCCCACGGAGGAAGAAGCCGCTCGAGAGCCTCCATGGGCCCTACACCTCAATGGCCATGCCGACATTCTCGCTGCGGAAGCAGCACAGTGGCGTCAAGTCCCAGGGCCCCTCGTTCGACACCTCCAAGGCACCGACATTCACGCCGATCTCATCAGGGACAGATTGGCAGCAGTTCAGAGCCACTACTGGAGTTACAAAGACCCACTGGGCCTCGAGGATGATGAGGATGTCAAGGAGAACCGTATGAAAGTGAAGGTGGAGCGCAGTGTAGCAGCCTTGCAGGTCGAGCTGTCTAGGACGCCCCACTCCCTCTCCGCTGCTCCCGTCCCTCCCCTTTTCCAGATTGCTTGTCTCGCCTGTGGCAAGCAAGGTAGTGTCATCAAGGGAACACCCAGGTGGCTTAAGGCCCCCTGCGTCCCCCCAGGGCCGCAAAATCGTTTTCATCCGTCCCACGGGCCGTTCATCAAGAAATTGAATGGTGTCCTTTGGTGCTCCCGATGTGGAGCATGGACCATCCGTGCAGCAAAGAAATTCAGGGAGCAGTGTGCACCACCAACAGAGGGTGGCATCAAGGCGCTCCAGAAGCTTACCCAAGGTAAGCCGCCGCCAGGCCTCAAAGCCTGGCCCGATGGACCCACATGAGGTCCACTCAGGCTGCTCCCACGCGGGGAGACCAGGACAGCTGCGGAGGCGCGAGCGCGGAGGAGGAGGAGGGGTGAGGAGGAGGAGGAGGAGGAGGAGGAGGAGGAGGGGAGGAGGAGGGGGAGGGGGAGGAGGAGGAGGAGGAGGGAGGAGGAGGAGGAGGAGGGGGAGATAGGAGGAGGAGGAGGGAGGAGGAGGAGGAGGAAGGAGGAGGAGGAGGAGGAGGAGGAGGAGGAAGAGGGGGGAGGGAGGAGAGGAGAAGGAGGAGGAGGAGGGGGAGGAGGAGGAGGAGGGAAGAGGAGGGACGACGAGGAGGGAGGAGGGGGAGGAGGAGGGAGGAGGAGGGAGGACGAGGAGGGAGGAGGAGGGAGGAGAAGCAGGAGAATGGGGGAAGCGAGGAGCTCCCGCGGCCTGGCTCACCCACTCGTCGTGCGTCAGGCTCCCGCCGCTGCGCTGCCCGCTGCCCGTGGTGGGCGACGTGGGCGCGCCGGAGGCGGCGGCGAAGCGTTCCAGCTCAGCGGCGTGGTCCTCTACCCCCCGCTGAAGGGGCACGCCAGTAGCCCAGACGTGATCGCGTCGTACTTAAAAACAGGACGAGGGTTTTCCACAAGTTTCGGCCTCTCGGGGGCCCTCGCCGGGCTCTGGCACCGTCAAACAACGACTCAAGACGAAACGCTGGCCCCGGGGAAAGGGTCCGGACTTCCGGGGGCGCCGCACCGAAAAAACAAGACGTCACATGTCTGGGGGGAAAAACGAGGAGCAGCAAGAGAACCGCTGGCGGCGCCGGCCGCCGCTGGCGCGCTCCGTGGTCCAGGGAGTGCGCCCGAGCGCGGATCCCAGAAATCCGCGAAAAGGCTCCGAACACGTAGGGTCATGAGCCATGCTGCTTCCTCTGATCCGACTCAGAGGGGAAGAGCAAGCACGTGAGAGGCATGTCGTGGCAGACCCGGTGACAGTCTGCACGCTGCTCTCGACTCGCCCCAACCTCTCGGGCGGTCAGAGGCTCGTCGGACCTCCTCCTGCGCCCTCTCCTCGTCATCATCGCCGTGTTTCTGCTGCTCCCTTCGCCCTCCTCTTCTCAGGCGCGCGCTAACATGAGGCCAATGCCGCCTTATTTGGCGATGGGGCGCGCCGAAGTGGCATGGAAACGGGACCCGTTGCCGCATCCATGCGCCTTCTTCCACGATCTCGTTTCCTCGGTCCTCCTCCTCGATGTTCTTCCCCCTCTCGAGAACATGGAAACTGCATAAACATAATTGATTTCTCGGAGGGCCCCGTGGACTTACTGGATCGGCGGTAGACCCCCTCACTGGCGCACGGAGCGCGCCAGGAGCGGCGCCAGAATCGCCGCCAGGGGGACCCAACGACAATCCAAGAAGTCCTCGGGGACCTCCGAGGAATCACGTCTGTTCAGTCCACCGTCCTCCTCCTCACCCCGCCTTCAGGAAAGGCTACATCCAGAAGGAGTAAGCTCAGACGGAGACCGAACACCCCGTAGGGATTCACTCCCTTAGACGCGCGCGCGAGGGGGTCTGTGGGGGGGGGGGGAAGGCTTCTTCGAAGGAGAAACTGCTTCTTGCAAGGCGCCGCCCTCGCGTCCATAGATGAGGCTCGCGCCTTCTGTGAAGCAGGAGTGCTTCTGAGCAGCCTGACCCCCCTCCATGGCGCTCGGAGCGTGACAGGGGTGTCGCCGCGGGGGAGGGCCCAGGCCGGATCTAGGAATCCGCGCGGAGCGCCAAAAGTTTATGTTTATGGCGTTTATCTCCTTCGACCCTGCCATCCTCGGCGCGCGGCGATGTGTCGGCGATGCATCTGCGATGCGCCGGCTATGCATCGTCGACGGGGGTAATGCATCGGCGACGTCGGCGTGAAGGACATCGGGCTCCACATCGAGCCGCATCGCCGATGCATCGGCGATGCAGCGCGATCCTCCGACCCAATCCACCAACGACCCCATCTAGGAGGCCTAGATTCTCTGCGCGTGGTTGTCGGGCGGGTGGTAATGAGGGGTGGCCCACACGGGGAGGTGAAGAAAAAGGCCCCAAAGGGGCCCTTCAGAGCCTCTTTTGGGCACCGCCTTGCTCCAAATATGGGCCCCAGTAGAGCCATTTGCTTCACCCCCCATTTGGGTCAGGCCCCATTGCCACCCTCCTCCTCCTCCTCCTCCTCCTCCTCCTCCTCCTCCTCCTCTTCCTTTTTGCATCGACCAGACCATGTGTGTGCACATGTGGCGTTCTTGCAATGAAAGGAACAAACGACTCGGGTCAAGAACAAATACCTGGCGGGCGCCGCGGAAAACGACCGAGAACGAGCAACGGGCAAGAATACCAGTGAGAGTAGGCGCCCGCCAGGTGTGACGACACTCACATGAGTAGAAAAGCAGCATATCAAAATAGAGGTAGCCATGAAGCAACCTTGACATCGATGGTGGAAGTCGTCACGAAGGCTACAACACTAGGGCGGCACGGACCTTGGCAAGCAAGTAAACGAGGTAACGTAAACATACATAATATTCATAGGCCACGCCGTCACAATGTGTAAAGTCCAGATACATGCAACGACGCCAGGCTTGAAAGGGAGTGGTACTGAGTGCGCGATGATAACTCAGTGTACCCACCACCCCCCATAGTTCTCACCACCGCCTCCGATACCCCCGACCGAATTGTCGTAGCATGCGCCAGCTACTGGCATAGGAGCCAGCAGCAATGTGAGGAAGGAGCAGAGAAAGAGCATGCGGCTGCTGGTGCCCAACAGACAACACATGCCAGATGCTTGAATAATCTGAACGTGTGAGCGAGCTTGAAGTCTATATGGCTGCGCGTGGTCAGTAGCCCACAATAGGAATGACAGGTCATTCCCACTGTAGCCAGCAAGCTGTCAGCTAAGAGAAACGATGCAGAGTCAGGTCGTACCTGCACGAAGTCTTCCTCCTCCACCAAAGCCATTGAACGCCCACTCCTCCAGAACAGGTGCCGTCTTGGCAGACTGCAGTGAGCAGGAACTTTGTGAAGCCTGGAGTTCCTTGTGGAAGCAGCTCGTAGCAACGAACAACAGAGAGCAAGGGAACACCAAGAACTTGATCAGAGGATGCACGTGCTGCATCCGTGTTATTTTGAGAAGCAAACGCTGGCACGCGCAGGCTGGCCAGTCATGATCAAGTGGGCCTGCGCTGTGGCCGTGATAGCATCACAGGGTTATCGCGCGCGCTGTGCAACTTGTCCCCTTACGCAAGCAGGTTGCTCACAAGAACGACCAGAACAGAAATAATGAAACATATTATGTGCACGCCGAGTGGCCGTGGCATGCATATAAACAAATGTGAGCTGTGTGGGGGGCAACACGCCTTGAAAGTCCAAGTGCAAGTGAAAAGCCCCACTGGCCAGCAGCAGGCCCGATCGTTTTGCCAGCAGTAGGCCCGCTCTTCGAATCCTAGGAGGGAGGGGCCACCGTCGCCGTATCTAATGTCAATCGTCGAGAGGGAGCGCCACGTAGGTACGACACCGGCGTGGCCAACCAAAAAGGTAAACGTAGCAGCGGGTGCGAACGATAGGCAAATCGCTATGCCAGATAACTGCATGCGGCCGACATGCAACAGAGGCCAACTGAGTGCTCAACGATGGTACTACTGTTGGTAATTGTGTGCAACAATCCGAAATGAGCGGATGGAGCGCCTTAGACGTCCATCAAAGTCAGCCTCGGGTATGCAGCCGTGGATAACTGCGGTACCACACCTGGCCTGTAAAACTGCCGTGCAATCCGTAGGACAGCACCGAGCCTGCAAATGGGAGACTGCCCCCACTCGTGTCGAATGATCCGCGAGGGAAGAAGGAGGGCGTGCACCAGGACAGCGATGTGAGGAGACAGGGGCCCTGAATAAAAAAGTTTGGCATCCTCGGGCTGCGACCCAGGGCTTTTCAGGGCAACCCCAGATCTGCAAGAGGGAGCACCTCCTCCCACCACCTCCACCTCCACCACCGCAGCCTTTCAATGAGAAGGGATGATGGTAAGACTGTGTGGAGCCCAGAGCACTGGTGGAAGCAGCCTGTATCAGTTAACGGCAGCTGCAGGAAAATATATCGAACAAGAAGCAATTGATGTACAGGCTGCTACCCCGCGTAGATGTGCACGCTGATTTTCGCGCAGAGCAAGTACTGATACTACCAAGGTGGCGTCTGTGGACTGCCAGAGTTGTGCAGGCATGTCTGCAACTGCAGGAGGGGGGAGTGCCACGAGGTACTGAGCCGATGTGGCCAAAACGCATCAGCGCAACAGCAGGTGAGAACGATAGGGGCAAATCGCTGTGCAACATATTTTGTTTGGCTGACCTGTACCAGTGGCTGGCCAAGCACCCGAAAGAAATGGGACTACTGTAAGTATTTGTGAGCAAGACTCGAAGCGAGTGGATGCAGCGCCTTGGGCGTCCATCAAAATCGGCAGTGGGTGTCACGCCGTAGGTAGATGCGGTCGTATACCTGGCCTGTAGAGTTAATGTGCAATCCCAGGGCTGTGACCCGGGGTTTTGCGAGGTAGCCCCAGACTTGCGACTGAGAGTGCCACCAATCATGTCGAATGATCAGTGGGCGCCGCGAGGGAAAAGGAGGAAAGGTGTATTGCAGGTCAATTGTCTGTTTTGACGGTATGACTGCGACCGGGCGTGCCTGTCTCTACCAAGTCATGTGAGGTCCATCTGCGGTGATTGGATGGGAGGAAATACTGGTCGTGAGTGTCGTGGTATATCGAAGCACTGCCCAATCCTGGTTGTGGTGGGATATCATGTCGTTTACGTAGACTGATCCGTGTTGGCGATCGTCGGTTTGGGCTTGGGAGTAGCATTGTGTAGCGTTAACATGTACATGGGCGGCGGCTCCCTGAATGGCGCCCCGGGTGTGCGTTCGTGTAAACAGTTGAGGTAGTTATCGTAGCGGGTCTGGTACGTGCCAAGCCTGGCGATTTAGTCCTGGAACGTAGGGTCTCCAACCTTGTTGAGGAAGATGATGCGTCGGTTGAACATGCGGATCTGGTGTTTTCCTCGTCGTGACGTTTCGTGGTGTGTTGCGATTGCTTGTGCTGCGATCGTTGGAAAGTAGGTGCGCCGCTTCGCCAGCGTTTGTGGTGCCAGCTGTCGCCAGGGAAAATATTGTATCCATTGTTTGGCGTTGATGCCCTCTGGTGGGTAAATGATAAGTATGTTTAGTGCAGGTGGTGGTGGGTGTACCGGAATGACAAGGTGTGATGGTGACCATTTGATCATAGTGCTGAATGTGGGTGAGTTGCGCTGTTGGTTTGGGGTGTGGTCGGTTGCTGTTGTGCTGCCTGGTTAGCTTGTTCGATCAGGTGAGCTGCTGGTGGTTTGTAGGGTATCAGGCGAGTCGTAGTCGTGATGGTCGTGGTCGTTCTGCTGACGTGAATTTTGGCATAGGCCTGCTTGGGAACGTGTCTTGTTGTGGTTGTGGGTGTAGGAGTGTATGGAAATCCACTTTGTGATTACTGGTGGTGTCGGTCCACTTGGTTTCTGCTGTGTTGAGCGGCTGCGCCCTCCTCCTCCTCCTCGTCCTCCCTCCTTCTCCTCCTCCTCCTCCTCCTCCTCGTCTCCTCGTCCTCCTCCTCCTCCTCCTCCTCCTCCTCCCTCCTCCTCCTCCTCCTCCTCCTCCTCCTCCTCATCATCATCATCATCATCCCCCTCCTCCTCCTCCTCCTCCTCCTCCTCCTCCTCCTCCTCATCCTCCTCTTCCTCCCCCCCCAGCCCGCGCGTCCTGTCTGCAGCCGCCGCCGCCCGCCGCCGAACACCACGGCCCGGGATGCTCCGGGCGGCGGGGAGGCGCGGAGGGAGCCGCCCGCCGAGGGGGCGCCCCGCGGGATGCGGGGGTGGGGCGAGCTGTCCGAACCGCCGCCCGGGGAACCCGGCGTGGGGACCCGCTCTCCCTTCTCCTCCTCCTCCTCTCCTCCTCATCTCCTCCTCCCTCCTCTCCCCTTCTCCTCCTCGTCCGTCGTCCTCCCTCCTCCTCCCTATCCTCCTCCCTCCCTCCCCTCCCCCACCCCTCCTCTTCCTCCTCCTCCTCCGCCTCCTCCTCCTCCCTCCCTCCCTCCTCCTCCTCCTCCTCCTCCTCCTCCTCCTCCTCCTCCTCTTCCTCCTTCTCGCAATAGAAGCCAGTACAGACAGCCACTTGCGAAGCCTACCCCTACACACCCCACGACTTCTGAGGGGGAGAGTGGGCTGAACTTCGCTCGGGGGATGCCGAGCGAAGTGAACCCCACCCTCCCCCTCAGAAGTCGTGGGGGGTGTAGGGGTAGGCTTTGCATGTGGCTCCCTACAGTAACTACTCCAACGCCACGATTTCTTCCGCAGCGTGGGCCCCCCTCTTGTCTGGACCCCCTCGCGGGGGCAAACCTTCATCCCGAGCATTGCTTTTACGGCCCTGGGGCCCCCGAAAGCAGACAATTGCCCGAAACCCTCCAGCGTTATGTATTTCGCACCGCGAGGACGTCTACCAAACCATGACTGTAGCCGCCGGCGGCCGGGACGATTCGGACACCCTCGGAACGCTCTCGACGAGGCGCAGCTGCTGGAAAGCGTCCTGCTGGGGCGAGAAACCCTCTCAGAACAGACGAGACGTCTGCAAAAAAAACGTCGTTTCCAGACGGAAAAACGGGTCAGAGGCCAGGAGGTCTAGAAAAAGAAAGAAATAAAGAGGCACCTTTTGGGAGGTCTTCATGAGAACGGGTAAAGGCTATGAAGCCCGAGAAAAAGGTCCACTAAACCTGACTAGGCGGGATCGAACACGGGATGCAACCACATTGCACGGATCAAGCCGGACAAGGGCCATAGAATCATAACGTTGTTCGACAAATGATCTACCAGCTTCGATGCTGAAGAACCTCCCAGGATAGCAGCCAAGATAGGGAAGGGAAGGAGGGGCTCGAAATATACACCAAGTCGTCTGGTCGGCCAAGGAGCTCGGCGTGTAGACGCCCAAGCTCCATCCAGTGGTGGGACGCTGGAGCGAGCAACACCAAATTCCTTCGCCGAACTCCCTGGGGCCTTTGGCCGACCTGAAGACGTGTTGTGTGTATATATATATATATATACACATCGAGCCCGTGCGAGAGGGGAGAAAGAGAGCCGAAACTGTGCGGTGACAGATTGCGCGGTGACCTCGCAATCCCCAAAAACCTTTTCCATGTTTGGAAACTCTGGAGGCCCCAATCGCCGGAGAAATACCCTGACAACGACCTGAGTACTAAAACCGTGCGACCCCCCGGAAAATTGGTTTCCGGTTTTCATCCCGAGTCATTTCCTGACCGTCCTGGGGTCCTGTGAGGGCCCCCAGGCTCAAACACGCGCAACAACAACACATTACGTAGCACCCCGCAGTTGCGGATAAGAGTGAGGGGGCGGCGAGGACGTCGTCAGTCTGCGAGGCTCTGAAGAAGCCCGCCGCAGGCGCCCAACTTTTACAAATTATGCAGTGAGCCCGCCGCAGGCGCCGACCTCTTCGTTAAAGCAATGTGGGTGGATCGCGGGGTGGGTCGCGGGTGGGTCGCGGGTGGGTCGCGGGTGGGCCGAGGGCCGGGTCGCGGATGGGTCGCGGGTGGGTCGCGTAGGGGTCGCGGGCCGGGTTCGCGGGTGGTTCGCGGGGGTGGGTAGCGGGGTGGGTCGGGGGTCGGTCGCGGGGTGGGGCGGTCGCGGGGTGGGTCGCGGGGGTGGGTCGCGGGGTGGGTCGCGGGTGGGTCGCGGGGTGGGTCGCGGGTGGTCACGGCGGGTCACGGGGTGGGTCGCGGGGTGGGTCGCGGGTGGGTCGCGGGGTGGGTCGCGGGGTGGGTCGCGGGTGGGTCGCGGGGTGGGGCGCGGGGTGGGTCGCGGGGTGGGTTGCGGGGTGGGTCGCGGGGTGGGTCGCGGGGTGGGTCGCGGGTGGGTCGCGTGCTGGTCTGGGGGGGGCGACGACAACAACAACAACAACAACAACAACAACAACAATCATTTTACCCGAACGCTCAGTGTTCTCACCAGTGCCAGGGTTTTCATGCGACGCGAGACAATACCCCCACTTCGTGGGGGGGCAGTTCAAGCTCTACCAAATATCCAAACGACTCTTCGCGACCACCCAAACCCAGCTTCCCGCCCTATGACGTTGGGACACTTCACTTCGTGGCGTGCGGACGACCGTGGCTACTACACTGGCGTGGGGTACACACCCACAGAACTTGGTCACTTATTCGGGGCGCGCGTGTGCCCAGCATCCTGCAATTGTGACATACAATACATGACACAGACAGACAGACAGAGAGAGACAGAGAGCAGACAGAGAGAGAGACAGAGAGAGCGGAGTTGGCCACATTTTTGGGGCAAGTTCCTGAGATCGTCGTGTTTTTTGTTGGTCTTGCGCGCGCGAATGTCCACTTTACTTTTTTTTTGCAAGGGATGTTGAAATTTGATTATGTAAGAACAAGAAAAAGTAGCTCGCGCGAGCTTATGTAACATAAATGTTGAAAAACCATTGGTTTTGTGGGAGTCGGACAGCGCGCGCGGGATGAAATTTGGACATTTTTTTTTTGAAAAACCATTGGCTTTTTGATGTTTTTATGTTGAAATCGTTACGAAACCTAAGGTTCTGGAAGGATTTCGTCTTGCGCGCGCGAATGTCCACTTTACCTTATTTTTTGCAAGGGATTATTGAAATTTGATTATGTTAGAACAAGAAAAAGTAGCTCGCGCGAGCTCATGTAACATAAATGTTGAAAAACCATTGGTTTTGTGGGATTCGGACAGCGCGCGCGGAAGGACATTTTGACAATTTTTTCTTAAAAACCATTGGGTTTTTGATGTTTTTATGTTAAAATCGTTACGAAACCTAAGGTTTTGGAAGGATTTCGTCTTGCGCGCACGAATGTCCACTTTACCTTATTTTTTGCAAGGGATTCTTGCAATTTGATCAACTAAGAACAAGAATTTTCATTTTCTATTGTTTTTTGCAAGGGAAAACGAGCGTCAACAAAAAACCGGATCCGGTACCAATCGTTTTGCCTGAGACTTCCTCACGAAAATGATGAAAATGTGGCTGCGGCCTAGGCGCGGCGGGGGGGTCGCGCACCAGGGGTCCCAACAATAATTATTCTTAAGAAGAAATAATGTTCAACGACAACAACAAGCTTAATCCTCCCCGCGGACCCCCACTTCAGCCACGGACCCGTGATCAAATAATGAGCGTTCGACCCCCTCACTCTGATGTGTCGTCCTGTTTTTGCATCGCGAGGGGGTCTGTATTCAGGCCATAACTCGGGTATCCAACTGCCGTTCGGGATGCTCTGGGCACTCCCGAGGCGCCCTGCACGAAACCAAGGGGAGGAGGAGGAGGAGGAGGAGGAGGAGGAGGAGGAGGAGAAGGAGGAGGAGGAGGTAAAGGATTGCAGCATCCTGCCATGTATTCCGATGCAAACAGTCCTGAGTCCTAACAAGGAGGCAGGCGGAGGAGGAGGAGGAGCAGGAGGAGGAGGAGGACGAGGAGGAGGAGGAGGAGGAGGAGTAGGAGCTATGAGGACGAGGAGGAAGAGGGAGGGGAGGGAGGAGGAAAGAGGATGAGGAGAAAGAAAGGAGAGGAGGAGGAGGAGGAGGAGGAGGAGGAGGAGGAGGAGGAGGAGGAGGAGGAGGAGGAGGCGGGCGAAGGAGGAGGGAACGAAACATAAGGCCTCAAACTTTCGGAAAGGAGGGGTGGAGGGGAAGGAGGGAAACGAGGGGCCCCAGGGGCGCCCCAGAGCGGGCCACGGCCTCAGCCCCCCCCCGCCCGCCCGGCGGCCGCAGCAGCAGCAGCGCCGCCAGCGCCCGCGGTCGCGAAGCGCGGCCCGTGCGGGGTGCTCTCGAGGGGGGAGGGGGGGGGCAGGGAGAGAGGGGGAGGAGGAGGAGGGAGGAGGAGGAGGAGGAGGAGGAGGAGGAGGAGGGAGGAGGAGGAGGAGGAGGAGGAGAGGAGGCGGGGAGAGGAGGGAGGAGGAGGAGGAGGAGGAGGAGGAGAGGAGAGGAGAGGAGGAGGGGCAGGGCGAGGGGAGGAGGAGGAGGAGGAGGAGGAGGAGGAGGAGGAGGAGGAGGAGGAGGAGGGAGGAGGAGGAAGAGGAGGGAGGAGGAGGAGGAGGAGGAGGAGGAGGAGAGGAGGAGAGGAGAGGAGGAGGAGGCGGAGGAGGAGGAGGAGGGCGGCGGAAAAGGAGGAGGAGGAAGAGGAGGAGGAAGTGAAGGAGGGAAGAGGGGAAGGAGAAGGAGAAGGAGGAGGAGGAGGATGAGGAGATGGAGATGGAGACAGAGGAGGATGAGGAGGATGAGGAGGATGAGGATGAGGAGGAGTATGATGCTGATGATGATGATGATGAGGAGGAGGAGGAGGCGAGATGAGAAGGGAGGAGGAGCAGCAGGATCACGAGGAAGGGGAGGAGGCGGAGGAGGAGGAGGAGGAGCAGGAGGAGGAGGAGGTGCAGCAGCAGGAGGAGGAGAGGAAACACGCTGAAGGAGACGGGGGAGGATAAGGTTCAGCAAGGCATGGAGGACGAGAGAGAGAGAGAGAGACAGAGAGAGAAGGGAGGGCGAGGAGAGAAGGGGAGGACAAGCCAAATGCGATCGAGCCAGACCTGCCATCTTACATATTATCCCTCCCACCTATCCCTTCCCGCTGCGCCGATTCGTTCTCCATGAACGGACGCGTGCCATATCCGCCGACCCCTTGTGGGTCTCTATGCGTGTGAGATGATCCCCCCCCCACCCCACTCCCCCCCCTCCAGGGACCCCAAACCGGCAATTTGCGCCCCCCCCCCCCCCACCCCCCCTTGGCCCGGCTCGACCCCGGACCGAACGCGCCATGGGAGGGCGCAGGGCTCCAAGACGGACCAAGAAGTCACCAAAACGCTCCCCAGGCGGTCCCAGAGGGCCACGAGTCGCCGAAATCCCCCGATCCAGCGTGCGATTTCAGGGGGTGGGGGTGACCGCGGTGGCTTTGCCGGGGAGGGGGAGGGGGGGGAGGGAGGGGGGGTCCGGTGGCGTGGGTTCTGGTGGCGCGGGGGGTTCGCCGGGGAGGGTGGGGAGAGAGGGGGGTGGGCTCTGGTGGCGTGGGGGAGGGCGGGGGGTCGGTGGCGTGGGTTCTGGTGGCTTGGGGGGGGGGGTCCGGTGGCGTGGGCTTGCTTTCAAAACCATTGGATTTCCTGAGGAATCGCCTCAGAACGCTTGGTTTGCCGGGGAGGGGGGGAGCGCGGGGTGTTCGCGCGAGACACAAGTAAACAGCTGGGGGGGAGCAGACACGATAGTGGCAATACTGTGGAAATTGATCGTGGCGGCGCGCGCGCGCGCGAGTGCGGAATGGTGCGGACAGGAACTGGGAAAAGGCAGCGACAAAATATTGTGCGCGTGTGGTGTGTGTGTGTGTGTGTGCATGTGTGTGTGTTGTGTGTGTAAGGTGTAGGTGTAGGTGTAAGTGTAAGTGTAAGTGTAAGTGTAAGTGTAAGTGTACGTGTAAGTGTAAGTGTAAGTGTAAGTGTAAGTGTAAGTGTAAGTGTAAGTGTAAGTGTAAGTGTAAGTGTAAGTGTGCGTGCGTGCGTGCGTGTTTGTGTGTGTGTGTGTGTGCGTGTGCGTGTGCGTGTGCGTGTGCGTGTGCGTGTGTGCGTGCGTGCGTGCGTGCGTGCGTGCGTGTGTGTGTGTGTGTGTGTATGTCTTCGAGCGTGCGCCCGTAATGTCTGTGTCGGTAAACCCGAGCGACCCGGATCGGCGGCACTGGCCGGAGGCCACTTGAGCATCGCTCCTCGACGCCCACGATAGCCTCCAGACGGCCTTGAAAGCTGCCGAGACGGCCCAAAAGGCCCCCCAGATGCGTCCAATGTGGAAAAAATCCGTATGTTTTGCATACTCGCCTTTTCGCCTTTCGCAACGTCCAAAACAAACAAAATATTCAATATCGCCCCCGGACGGCAGAATGTAGCCCCCAAAAGGGGTCGAAAAGGGTCCAAAAACAGCTAACGAAGCCCCCAAGACAGCCCA
The DNA here is from genome assembly GCA_963575745.1 of Prorocentrum cordatum. Lineage (NCBI taxonomy): Eukaryota > Dinophyceae > Prorocentrales > Prorocentraceae > Prorocentrum > Prorocentrum cordatum. The sequence goes on from CAUYUJ010015876.1 coordinate 48,707, forward strand.
AGAGGGACCCCAGACGGCTCCAAGAGGGAGTCCAGAAGGCACATTTCCAAGCCTTCGGCCCCAAAGCGCCCCCAGCCTGCCCCAGGAACGCCCCAAGAGGCGCTCAGGGAGCCCCCATAAAACCTCAAAGGCCTCCAAGAAGCCCCCGGGAACCCCCCAAGAGGCCCCAAAACTTGGCCCAAGATGCCTCGAGGCGGCCGGATACGGCCTGCAGACAAGCCAAGATGCCACCAAAAGGCAACAAAAAAACACCAAGAGGTACGATAACAACAATGAAACAATAGGAACAATGTCGAGCGCCGTGTCATGATTCGGACAAGCCTCGTGACATGTAGCCGTGGAAGCGCAATACGTTATACAGGGGTCGGCGGATGTGGCGCAAGCCCATATAAGCAGACCCAGAAAGGGCCCCCAAATGGTCCAGGAGGGCCCCAAGACGGCCCACAAAAGCCCCCAAGGCGGTCCGAAAAAAACCCTGGGACGGCCCAAGAAGACCCCAAGAGAACCCCAAGGCGGCCGCGAGAGGCCCCCAAAACGGCCTCAGAAGAGGCGGAACGGCGCAAAAACGCCCCAAGACGGCCAAGACGCCCCCAAGAGCCACGAGAAGCCCCAAGAGGCCCCCAACGGGCTCCAAAAAAAACCCAATAGGCCTCCAAGAAGTCCCCAAGAAACCTCCAAGAGGCCTCAAAGAAGCCACCACAAGGCCACACAACGACTGGAGTGTAATGTTATTTTTCCCCCCTGGGCAAACTGCGGCGCAACGCCAGCCAGGTGGAAATTGGTCACGGCGGCGCCCGTGATTAGAGCCGGCACCGGAAGGGATGATGGGGAGAGAATATGAGAAAGAGGGGGGAGAGGCCCCCAAAAAAACCGAAGAGACCCAAACAAACTCCCAAAAGGCCTCCTGGAGGCCGCCAGGAGGCTCCCAAGAGGCCCCGCGACGACGTGACTGTACGTGCTCGGGACGTGCACGCCGCGAAGCGAAAGGAATCATACCTGGAGCTCACGCAAGAAGCCTTTATTTTCGTGGCATGTGCAATCGGAAACAAGGGGGGTTGAGCAGGAGAAAGCGGATGAGGAAGGAGGAGGACGAGGACGAACAACACCGACGGCGGGAATTTGAGCCGACCGAGGGAGCGGTGGGAGCAGGAGGACGAGGGGAAGGCAGAGGACAGGCGGGGAGCGACGCCGATGAAGAATCACTCGGAGCCAAAACAAGTCTTGGCGGCCCGCACAAGGGGGTGGAGGGAGGGAGGATGGCGTCTTAAAAGGAGGATGCTTCTCAGAAGGCGCTGGCCTTGCATCTACAGTAAGGCCCGCGCTTTCCAAGAAGCAGGGGTGCTTCGAAGAAGCCCCCTCCCTCCCCACCCTCTGCGCGTGCCTGAAAGTCAGTGGCCCTTGCTGGGGCGAGAACGCCACTCTGAACGGCGGGATCAGGCCGCGGAGATCCGCCAACAGAGCCCACGCCGCGTCGGGAGCACATTTTTCCTGAAGCGCCAAAAACCATCGGAATGGGAGCAAATATCCTACGTCGGCGGCGAGGCAGGCGTCGTCTTCGCCAGCGGAAAAGGCTGACCGGGGGCACCGCTGAAGCGGCGACTTGCGCCACGGTTCGGGGAGACGTAAGACCCGGGTACGGGGGACTCGGGTTGGCCCGACGAGGTCGTCAAAAAAGTGACGAGGCCGAGCCTGCATTTTGACGAGGCCTCCCGCTGCAGACATCCCACGAAACTCCTCCTCGTCAAAATCCGAGGCGCGGTCGTCAAAAAACGATGGCGAACCCGAGTCCTGGCAAACCCGGGTCTTACGCTCCCCCGAACGGTGCACGAGAGAGGGGGGGGGGGAACCGGAGGACGCGGCCGAAGGGGGGGGCGGAGGGCGCGAGCCGCCCAGGGGGGCGGGTCACGTCCCGAGCGAGTGGCGCGGCCGGCCCCGCCGGCGGGCCCGCGGCGGCTGCTGCACCAGGGGGGCCAGCGGCGGCGGGGGAGCGCAAGCAAAGATGACAACACCACCGTTGCCCAGTCCAAGTCTCGGAGCTCAGTGCGCGGAGAGGGCGGGGCATCGCCCGGACACAGTCAGGAGACAAGGGAGAGTAGTGGCACATTCATGCTCTGAAGTGAGCGGGGACAGACACACAAACACAGAGAGAGAGAGAGAAGGGCAGGAGGAACAGGATCCCTTTCCTCCCTCCCGAGGGAGAGAGAGAGAGAGAGAGATAATAACAATAAAAAAACAGGAGGAACAGGATCCCCTCCCTCCCTCCCTCGCTTGTCTTCCCTTCTCGTCGGCCCTCTCTCCCCTCCTGCTATCCTCCTTCTCTCCTTCCTCCTCCTCCTCCTCCTTCCTCCTCCCTCCCTCCGTCTCTCCCGACGGGGTTGGAGGGGGGCAGGGGGGGAGGGCCGGAGGAGGCGAGGAGATGGAGGAGGCGTCGGAACGAGGGGCAGGCGGGGCAACCAAAAGATACCGATACCGCTGCTCTCCGGACCCCTCCCAGGGCGCGTTCTGCCCGGGGTGTCCAGGCGCATCCAGCGGCGGCGACGAGGGCCTCCCAGGAGGCCCCCACAGAGGGAGGGGAAATTGGGGGAAGGGTGGCGGTTATGGGGGGGGCCTCTTCCTCCTCTGAGGTGGGGGAGGGAGAGGACCCAGACCCCCTCGCGCCACGAGCAGAATCACGACAAGAAATGGTTGGCACGCTGCGCTTCCAAGGGGCCCTCACGCGGGGCCCAGGGCCGTCCACGGGGCGGCGCAGGGGACGACGAGCAGGCCCGGGGGGAGGGGGGTCCAGACCGCTGGGGGCTCGCGGGATTGCGATGATCATGACGCCAGGGGGTCTCTGCTTCTCCTCCTTCATCATCTCCTCCTCCTCCCTCCTCCTCCCTCCTCCTCCTCCTCCCTCCTCCTCCTCCTCCTCCTCCCTCCTCCTCCTCCCGCTTCCTCCTCCTCCTCCTCCTCCTCCTCCTCCTCCTCCTTGCTCGGACGTGCATGTCAACGATTTCTTATCCGGCGTTTCGACATTAGGCGGAAGGGGGGAGGGAGGGGGGGTGAAGGGCCCTGGCTCCAGACCTCTCTGCTTGATGCCACGGTTTGCAGTAGTGCGCCCAGTGGGGGCGGCCCCCACCCGCCCGAAACAGGTGCCAGAGACAGCCAAAACCTACTCCGTGGGGGAGGCGGGGGGCGGACGAGGGCCCGCGCCGATCGGCGAAACGACGAATCAGAAGACGATCACCTTGCCTTCGCTCGGAGATCCATTTCCCGTGCATGCTTCGACTTCGTGCGCTGTTGTGTCGAAGCTGATCCTAGATGCTCCTCAGTGGTCCTCGCTGAGGACAGATGCGCACGTCCGAGCGATGCCAAGGTCCAGGGAGGGGGCGAGGAGAAGACGCAGGAGCAGGAGGAGAAGCAGAGCGGCAACGGCAGCAGCAGCGAGGTTCGGGGTAGGGGAAGGTTACGAGGGGTAGGGACGAGTGGGTGAGGACGAGTAGCCGTAATTCCCTCCCAAATGGGACCAGAGTAGACTGGGTCGGAGGGAGGGGTGAGGCAGAATGCAGGACAACATAGCTATTAACTTTCGGAGGACCGCGCGGATTTCTTGAGTCGGCGCTGGACGCGCCCCACCCCCCCACCCCCCTCAGCTGTGCCTCCAGCGCCTCCGGCGCCGCCCCTTTCGCGGTAAAAGGGCCAGAAGAGCGACGCCCAGGTCCGACGCAAGCGAGCGGACTTGAGAAAGTTGTCGTTTATGCATGCGCCGAAGAAGGGTGGATTAAGGGGGCCAGGGGTAAATACTAATGAATGAAGAGGCGTAGCTGTCGTCTCACCCAAAGTGGGCCAGACCACATGGGATCGGAGGGAGGTGGGATGGAGACAGAAGAAAAAGAAGAGACACATGGATGAGCAGAGTGAGGAGCAGGAGTGGAGGCCTCACAAGCAGGGTAGAGTCGATATATGGGGTCGAAGGATTGCACCGCATCGCCGATGCATCGCCGATGAGCGTTTTTTACTAATTATTTTGCTGATCGGCGCGGGCCCTCGCAGCAACCCCTCCCCCCCTCCCGTGGAATAGATCTTGGCTGTTTTTGGCGCCTGTTCCAGGCAGGTGGAGCCTCCCCCACAGGACCCACTGTTGCAAACCGTCGCGCTACGCAGAGGTCCGGAGCAAGACACCCCCCCTCCCACCCACCTCCCTTCCGCCCAATGTCGATACGCCGAATAAGAAAACGCTCACGTACCAGGACGTCGGGAGGATGGATGGGAGTAGGAGTGCGGAAGAAGAGGCGCGCAAGTCGGTGGCGCCAGGGAGGCGACTTTCTCTTCCGAAGGGGTCTCTCAGAGGGCAAGGTCCTTCTCCGAAAGGCCCCCAGGAGGGGGAGAAGGAGGAGGAGGATGAGGAGGAGGAGGAGGAGGAAGAGGAGGAGGAGAGGCAGCAGCAGCAGCAGGCGAAGACGGAGGAGGCGTTGTAGGGGGAGGCGGGGGAGGCGGAGGAAGACGACGACGAAGACAGCGACAGCGACAACGAGGAAAGGGCGGAGGGGATGCGGGGCAAGTCCTGACCCCTCAGCGGGGCAATGGGCGGGTCAGCGGGGTGGTGCCGGCATTGGACATTTCCTCTTTCTGTCGGTCACCCTCTCACTCATCGCACGGATCTGGCTTTGCTGCGGCAGCCGCGAGGTCAGGAGGAGGGGGATGGAGAGATGGGTGGAGTGAGGGGTGAGGAGGACGAGGGGGAGGGCGAGGGAAGGAGAAGGAGGAGGAGGAAGGAGGAGGAGGGGGAGGAGGAGGAGGAAGGAGGAGGAGGAGGAATGTGCACGTGGAGACGGAGGATGAGGTAGGAGAGGAAGCGAGGCGGAGGAGAGGAAGGAGGAGGAGGAGTTAAGGAGGGAGAAGAAGTAGGAGGAGGAAGGTTAGGCGGAGGATACGGAGGAGAGCGTGGTTTGTGCGAGGGGGAGCGATGGGGGAGGCCCATGGCCCACGCGGTAGCAACGACTCCGTCTTGCGGGGAGGACGGGCGGGGGGTCCTGTGCAGGGTCGGCTTCGCGCCCTGGTGTATTCGACGGATGGCACGCACCATATCCAGGGTCCAACACTGCTTCCTGCCTCCTTATCCTCCGGAAGATCGCCTACCCCCGTTCCCTCCCTCCCTTTCCCTCCCTTTGGTCCCTCCCTCCTCCCTCCTCCCTCCCTTCCCTCCCTCACTCCCTCCCCCTTCCTCTGACGCCCTATATCCTTCACTCCTTCCTCTCCTTCTCTTTCCTTCCTCATCCTCCTCTCCTTTCCTCGTCTTACTCCCCGCTCGCCTGCCCTCTATCTCTGAAAGCATCCTCCTCCTCTCTTTCTCCCTTCTTCCTCCTTCATCTTCTACCTTGCCCTCCCCCCCTGCTGCTTCATCCTCCTACTCCTCCTCCTAACCTTCTCCTCCTCCTCCTCCTCCTGCTCCTCCTCCTCCTCCTCCCTCTCCTCCTCTTCCTCCTCCTCCCTCCTCCTATGGGATAGCAAAGGGTAGGGTCGAATATCAGCTCAGGTCTCTGATTTTCCCAGCGCCTCCTGGCGTTGGGAGGCGTCCATGTATCGAGGAATGGGCCCGGCGGCGGGGCCGAAACCAGCCGCATGCAGCAGATGTCGTAATCGCCCCTTCCCCTATCCCCCCCTTTCGTTCGGCCCGCTCTTCTCGGGGGTCCCCAAACGACGCGGTGAGGGGGTCTCTGAGGCCGTCGGTGGTGTGGCCAGTTTCGGGCACAGGTCGATTTCGTGTTAGTGCTGTCATGGTTCCCCGGCTCTCGCCTGCGTTGGGTGCAAGGCTGTGTTCACTCTGGGCCCCCTGGCGCTCCCTAGCGGAACGGCTGCAGCGGCGAAGTGCAGGATGTGCAGAGGACGACACCCAGGCTTCGTATATAACGTGAACTTGGAGGTCTCCACTGAGGGATGCTACATTGCCACTCAGACCCCTCAGCCTCTCAGTGCAGAGGCCGCCGGTTCACAGAACCGCTCGACTCCGCGTGAGGTGGGTGAAGCTGGGTCGGGAGCGCCCTCCCGACAACCTGGTCCAGTCGTCGTGCCGTCGTTGCCTGGATTTGCCGTGGAACGCGCTGGGAGGTTCACTTCTGGTTTGATGGCTCACCCCCCACGGAGGAGAGGGAAAAGTCAGGCGGGCAGCCAACTCCGAGGTGGCCTTTTGTTGAGCTCCACGCTCTGTCCGCCACGTTGAGAAAGGCACCCTACGGCGGGGGAAGAGAGCCTGCAGAACTCCGAGGTGGCCGAGGACCTGCGCCGCGAGGAGGATGCGGGCCCGGCCCGCCCATCCCTGCGGCCCGCGGGCAGTAGGAGCTCGACCACAGGAAACCTGCCACAGGAGACCCACACCTGAGACCCCAGGACGTCCATTGATTTCTGAAGGTGGAACGCCACGCTTCCGTCGCTGAACCATCGCAGCCGAAGAAACCCAGGGCACCCTGGGGGCAAGGAGGGTGTTTCTTGGCATGGGCCCCCACTGTCAGCACCGCGGAGTCTGGTGACTCCGGCTGAGTGCTCCTGCTTTCCTGGTCCCCTGGGGTGTGCGTCGTGCGCAATTGCCACCGCGAGGGGTCCTCTGGCTGCCAGCTCAGGCTGGCTTCTCTCCCTGGCGTGCGTAGTCCACCAAGGCACGGTGCAGGTTGAACAGATCCAGACTGTTTGGTGACAGACCGTGCGGTGACCTCGGAATCCCCAAAGACATCACCGCACGGTCTTTCACTGCACGGCCTTGGGACCTTGGAGGCCCCAGTTGCTCGAGACGTCCTCGGAGAACGAGCCGAGTCCCAACACTGTGCGGCCACCCCTAATCCACACTAGCTCACCAAACGGTATGGTCACCGCACCGTCTGCGGGCCCCCGATCCCTCTTTCTCTTCCTCCTCCTCCTTCTCGTTCTCGTTCTCCTTCTCCTTCTCCTTCTCCGTCTCCTTCTCCTCCTCCTTCTCCTCCTTCTCCTCCTCGAGGCCTGGACTCACTTCTCACCGTGAGCCCTGGAGATCTGTGTCTGTGGAGATACCCGGAGACCTGGCCGTGGAAGTCCCTGGAGGCCTCTGGTGACCCCCAGAAGACTGAAGCATCCGCAAAAGTCTCATACAGATCGCGAAACTCCAGTTAAACAGTACAATAGCGACGCACGACAAGGAGGCAAGGGTCTTTGCAAGCCATGCCGACACTCTGCGAGCGGGGCGCGGACAGCGACACCAGCCGAGGATGGGCCGACGGGGGAGGATGCAAGGGTAAGCTTAGAAAGTCGCTCACCCTGACTGCGCGGATGGACTGCACACTTCCCAGGAGTGCCCAAGCAGCTCCCTCAAGATACTATCTAGCTTTATGTCGGGCGTGTCCCCCTGCCCCCTACAGGGGGATTTTCGACGAAACATTAAAAAACACAAAAATGCGCCAAACATGTTAAACCATACCAAAAAAAAACCCTGGATTGTGTCTGGATTATTTTTAGATTATTTGTGGGTCATGTTTTATGTTTCGTCGAACATCCCCTTGTAGGGGACAGGCCCGACTTAAATCTAGCCTTGGACAGGGGAGGCATGGCATGCTCACCGATCCTGGGCGCGGGCTGGGCTCGGTCAGGATCGGTGTATGGCCGTCGTGCCACCACGAGGGACACCATGGGAGTGCCCCATGCTGGAACGCCCCTGTACTGGCCATCGCTCGGACGTCCATTCCCTGTGTTTTTGTTTGGTTTCGTGCGTGTTTCTTTCGCCAAATGATCAAGAATGCTCTTCGATGGTCCGCGCCGAAGAAAAAACGCACACGTCCGAGCGATGCCAGGTGTAGCCCCCACCCCCCCTCTTTGGAACGCCCCTTCGCCCCTCGAAAGCAGGGCCCTTCCTAGAGCCGACCATATCGCCTCCGCCTCTCGGCGGCCACGATAAGGGCGAATAGCCCAGGGGCCGGCAGCACACGTGTTCGCCCGGGAGCCTTGTCAAAGACATGGATCATCGGCACGCCTGGACACAGGTATTACTCCCCCCTGGACTAGCCTCCGAGCCTCTATTTGAGCAGGGACTGACCGTCCCGGCATTCCGATAGTTCGAGTAGCAAAACTAATGCTCTTAGATTATAAACCCGAGGTGTTCAGACAAGACAGACCCCGCCAGAGATGTTCTAAGAACAACTCCTGGAAACCACATAAGGTTCTTAGAGCGTTGCTTGGTGGGGCTATGGGCAAGCCAGGACGCTTCGCCGCTGCTCGACCAACCCTCCCTCCCGAGTCGCTCCCTGACGGCCCCCGAGGGGGCACGTCGAGGGCCCCTGCAGGTGCCCGGCAGACCGGCGAAGCCTCTCGGGGCACCTCGTGGCCGCCTCGCGGCCAGGCACAATAACCGTGGCCTCCTCCACCCCACTCATCCTCCATTCCCACCTCCCCTCATCCTCCACCTACCTCCTTCCTGGCTTCCTCCTCCTCCCTCCTCCTCCCCTCCTCCTCCTTCCCCCTCACCCCCTCTCACCTCCTCCCCTCCTCCTCTCTCCTCCTTCCTCCTCCACCCTTCCCCCACCTCCTCCTTCCTCCTCCTTCCTCCACTCTCGCTCCTACCTCCTCCTCCGTCCTCCGTTTCTCCCCCATCGCCCTCGCTACTCGCCGCCCTCGCCTTCACCCTGCGCCCTCCTCCTCCTCCTCCCTCGCTATACCCCTCGTCCCCCGCACCATCCATTAACCCTCCCCCCCCAGGCATCTTGCCAGGGCTGCATGCACCAGACATAGCAGTAGAACTACAGTCCGGGATTGATTGGAGAGGGCGAAACACCGAGAGGGACTACGCAGGACTAGGGAGACAAAAAGTGGCATAAGAAGCATTAAAACTACGGAGGTCCGGCCGCGGATTTCTCGTGTCGCTGCTGACCTCTCTCTCCCCCCTGGCACGCGAGAGCGCGCGCCCATGGGCGGGCGGCCGGAGCGCGCGCCGAGCGCGCCAGGGGCGGCGCCGGAGGCGCCGCCGGGGGGCCCCAGCGCCGATCCGAGAAATCCGCGCGGACATCCGAGTTTTTATGTTTATGTCACTCTTTGTTCCCCTAAGGACCCTTCCGAGGGCCACGTTGCCACGGGAATGCCGAAGGCATGGGTCGCGAGACACAGGACGCAAGGGTGCCCTCGATTGGGCAGGGTCGACCTGCTACTCCGGGCCGAGCGCATGCACATACGCCGACTCTGGCCAGGCCCCATCCTGAGCCCAGGATCGGTGCATACGCCCTCCTGCCGTGGCCAGGAAAAATCACTGTGCACCCATCCTGGGTCAAGGATGCGCCCTGCCAGCATCGGTGCATGTGCATAGCTCTCTTAACGGCCAGTCTCCCGGCGCCTCCTCGCCCTCCCCGCCCTCCCTGCCCTCCCGCCTCCCTTTCTGGGGCCTCGCGGTCGGCGGCCCTTCCCCGGCCCCGGCCAGGGCGAACTGCCCGCCCGCCGCCGAGAGGAGAGGGGCCCTCTGCAGCCCCCGGCCGGCCTCCCCCCCGCTCCGCCGCACGGCGGGGGCGAGCATGGCTGGGGCGCGCGGGCGCGCGCGGGCGAGCGCTGGCGCGCGGGCGCGCGCCTCGGAGGAGGGAGCGACAGGCCCGTGCCGGGATCGATGCCCTGCTTACTGCTGACATGCCAAGAGGTTCGATCCTGGCTGGACAACTTCAGAGACAGATGCGCTCAAGTTTGCAATCTAGTTGCTGTATTGTTCCCAACCATCCTGTGGTGTTGGGTCCTCGTTTTGAAGAGACGGTGCCCCGCGTTCCCCTCCTTCCTCCTCCCCCTCCTCCCCCTCCTTGCCTCTGCTCTCGGCACACCTCTCACGCGTTTCGTAGCCCCATAGGGAGCTCCACCGAAGGCCCCAGTGGGGGTGTTCGCATGCGGTTCCCCCACCCAGGGCAGCGTTTCGTGGCCCCATAGGGAGCTCCACCGAAGGCCCCAGTGGGGGTGTTCGCATGCGGTTCCCCCACCCAGGGCAGCGTTTCGTGGCCCCATAGGGAGCTCCACCGAAGGCCCCAGTGGGGGTGTTCGCATGCGGTTCCCCCACCCAGGGCAGCGTTTCGTAGCCCCATAGGGAGCTCCACCGAAGGCCCCAGTGGGGGTGTTCGCATGCGGTTCCCCCACCCAGGGCAGCGTTTCGTGGCCCCATAGGGAGCTCCACCGAAGGCCCCAGTGGGGGTGTTCGCATGCGGTTCCCCCACCCAGGGCAGCGTTTCGTGGCCCCATAGGGAGCTCCACCGAAGGCCCCAGTGGGGGTGTTCGCATGCGGTTCCCCCACCCAGGGCAGCGTTTCGTAGCCCCATAGGGAGCTCCACCGAAGGCCCCAGTGGGGGTGTTCGCATGCGGTTCCCCCACCCAGGGCAGCGTTTCGTGGCCCCATAGGGAGCTCCACCGAAGGCCCCAGTGGGGGTGTTCGCATGCGGTTCCCCCACCCAGGGCAGCGTTTCGTAGCCCCATAGGGAGCTCCACCGAAGGCCCCAGTGGGGGTGTCGCATGCGGTTCCCCCACCCAGGGCAGCGTTTCGTGGCCCCATAGGGAGCTCCAAGGCCCCAATGCGGTTCCCCCACCCAGGGCAGCGTCCCCATAGGGAGCTCCACCGAAGGCCCCAGTGGGGGTGTTCGCATGCGGTTCCCCCACCCAGGGCAGCGTTTCGTGGCCCCATAGGGAGCTCCACCGAAGGCCCCAGTGGGGGTGTTCGCATGCGGTTCCCCCACCCAGGGCAGCGTTTCGTGGCCCCATAGGGAGCTCCACCGAAGGCCCCAGTGGGGGTGTTCGCATGCGGTTCCCCCACCCAGGGCAGCGTTTCGTGGCCCCATAGGGAGCTCCACCGAAGGCCCCAGTGGCTGCTCTCGCATGCGGTTCCCCCACCCAGGGCAGCGCTTCGTGGCCCCATGGGGAGCTCCACCGAAAGCCCCCGTGGCGCAGTTCGCATGCGCTTCCCCCACCCAGGGCAGCGTTTCGTGGCACCATAGGGAGCTCCACCGAAGGCCCCAGTGGCGCAGTTCGCATGCGGTTCCCCCACCCAGGGCAGCGTTTCGTAGCCCCATAGGGAGCTCCACCGAAGGCCCGCCCCGGTGGCGCAGTCCGCATGCGGTTCCCCCATCCAAGGCAGCGCTTCGTGGCCCCATATGGAGCCCCACCGAAAGCGGCACCCACAACGCGTTACCAACAATTGCTTATGGGTTGGGTCTTTCGCCAGGATAATTTTTGCGCCGATTTGGTATGTTGTTTTGGAAAGGCGACACGTTGCTGATGCAGCCGGACCTGGGCCAGAAGAACACCCCTCCAAAACCATGAGGCCCTCTGTGGGCCGGGGCACACGGAACACTCAAGGGCACCCTCCTTAGGAGGCACTGAGAGCATCCAACGAGCACGAAAAACGTTTGGGTGCCCTCCCCGAACCAGCCCCGATATGATGCCTCGGTCCGACTGTAGATCGGGGTTGCAGGCGAGGCCGACATCGTGGATGGGGGCCCCGAGAGGGCACGATTCTTTTCCGAAAGCAGCCCGTGGTCCAGACAAGAAGAGGGCCTGAAAACGGATCGACTGGACACAAGGGCAACATTGAGCATCGATTGATTAGCCTTTCGGTGTTATCAATAGCGCTCAAATTGATTAGATCATTCCCGCCACATCCAAGCGCGCAGGCAGCCACCACTGCATTGCGCCGCTCGGCGCTCGGGGACGCCCCGGCGAGCCCGCACCGAAGGCCACTCCGGCGAAGGGCCACTCTTGGAGAAACCAGAAGATTGAAGGGGCCCAAGGACACACAAATAAATACACACAAATAAAAATATTCCCCATCTTGTCCCATATTTTGAGGTTCTCGTCTTCCCCCCCACTTCCCATATGTTCCCACATTTTCTGGGGAGTGGACGATTAATTATGTCTGTGTGTTTTGTCCCCTCCTGATCTTGAAGAAACCAAAAGATACCGATACCGCTGCTCCCCAGACCTCTCCCGGGGTGCGTCCTGACCAGAATTTCGAGGCGACTCCAGCGGTGGCGGCGAGTGCCTCCCAGCAGGCCCAAGAGGGCGAAAACGAGACGGCAAGGGTAGTGGTACAGTGGGCGGACAAAATATCGCAAGTTATATGATCGTTCCGAGAAACAACGTGTGAACTTTGATCATATTCCATCGATCTCCGAGGAGCTCCCCCTCCCCCGTATTTCAATGTTGACTTGCATTATTTTGTCCTCCCGGACTTGGGGTGCTCGCTCGATGCCAACATTGAAATGTAGGGGGCGGGGGCGTTTCGTCGAGGTGGCGTCGCAATGTAGGCGCAGCCGTGCGCGGCCAGCAACTTGCAACATTTCGTCGTCCCACCGTATGGGCACCTTTCCCACCTCTGAACTCTTACATGTCATCGACTCTTCGGCCCGGGGCCGAAAGCTCCGCGAGGAAGCGCCGGGCCGCGAAGTCGAAGTCGCCGGGCCGGAGCGGGCCCTCGCCGTCGGCCAGCGCCTCCTCGCGGCGGGAGCGGGGGCGCTTCCCGCGCCAGCGTGCGTGTGCGCGAAGACGATTTCCCCGCAGCGCGAGATATTGGAGAGAGGGAGGAAGGAAAAGGACGAGGGGCGCGACCATCCGATGGACAAGTACCCACCTGTCGCTGCTCAGTGCAGCGGCCATGCTGCAATGCAAGCGCGCGGAGGAGAGGATGTGCCTTGCTGAGCCTCAGACCGTGTGCTAGCGCCATCGTGCGCTTGTCCACCAGGCGCCGCCGAGGCCCTCCAGTACGACGAAGGCCACGCATTTGAAGGCTGACTCACGCTGCCTGCGCTCGGTGGAGCTAAGCGGGGAAGCACACCCATTGGGCTAACACACGTCCTCAGTCAGCGGATCAACGAATACCCCCAAAGAGCGAAGATCATCGGAGGAGAGGAGCTTCATGAACCTAAACCTTCGGATCTGCGCACGCCAAGGAAGGGGGGGCCAGATGCCGCCCCGAGACATCCGCGCGGGCCTCCGAAGGCTCCGAAAGCTGAGCAAGAACTGCCCGTCGCAACTCTCCCGCAGCGCGAGCAGTTCGGGCGCGGTCCAACGGGCGCGACCTGACTGCCAGGTCAGACCTCACGGGCGCGGCCCAACCGACCCCTGCCGTGAGGAGGCCCCTCCACGACAGCCTCGCCCTCCCTCCGTTCGCCTGCCCGCGCCCGGGAGCGAGGCGAGGGGGAGAGAGGTCGGGTATTTGCCAGGGGCCGCTCGGGCCGCCTGCCCGCGCCCGGGAACGACGCGAGGAGGGAGAGGTCGGTTTGCCAGGGGCCGCTTGGGCCGCCTGCCCGCGCCAGGGAGCGAGGCGAGGGGGGAGGGGTCGGCTTGCCACAAACCCGCCGCTGGCCCTCGCCCCTCCCTCCCGCCCTTCGCTGCAGGAGCCGGGGCCGCACGCCTGCGCACTACGGCCACGGCTCCAGCCCAGCCGAAGCCAGCGTCGTCTCGGTCAGCGGATGGGCACGCGCAGCATCCCGCCACGGTCATCGCGCGGGAAGCTCCGCGCCATCGTGGGCATGCCCGTCTCGGCGGCGCCCCCCCGCCTCTTGCGGCACACATCCTCCGCACGGATCGTGCCCCAGCAGGGAGCTCCGCCTGTGGCCCCAGAGGCAGGGCTCGCACAGCGCCCCTCCGCCCAACGAGTCGCACCCTCCACAAGAACCGTGCCCCACAGGGAGCTCCACCTACGGCCCCAGAGACAAGATCGCACAGCGGCACCCCTCACGCGGGTCGGACTGCGACCAGCAGGCGGCTGCCCTAACAGCACCAGAGGGAAGCTTCGAATAGTGTCGCCTTGCTCACTTCGGCACACCTCTCACACGGATCGTGCCCCGCAGGGAATTCCACCGACGGCCCCAGAGGCAGCGCTCGCATTGCGCGCCCTCCCCCCCGCCCATTGCGGCACACCACTCACGCGGATCGTGCACCACAGGGAGCACTACCCACCTAGAGACAAGGTTCGCACATGGTCCCCACGAACATTTCGGAGCAACCCTGACGCGAATCGTGCCCCGGAAGGAGTTCCACCTATGGCACCATCGGGCTACTTCGCTTGGCGTCCCCCCGCGCATTTCGGCGCCCCCTTTACGCGCATTCTATACGGAGTTCAGCGCGCCTGTGCAAACATGCTCCGCAGACACACTCCATGCGCACTGTCCCGCGGCACGCAGTGAATGAAGGAAGGGCAACGCCCTGCGCTACACGTGACTGGGTTGGGAACTTCGCCCGGTTAACTGTGTGCGTACAAATCGAGCATGCCTACTACGAAGCACCGCCGCCACTTGCCCTCTTAGGAACCGCCTCTGTAGCCAACCGTTGGGCCCCAGCTTGGCAAAGCCATCGGACTACAGATTCCCTCAGCCGCTCTGGAATCTCTCAGGGAACCACTTGGGGGAGGATGATGGGGAGGATCAGAGGAGGGACAAGACAAGACCACTTACGAGCTACAGTTTCGTGACAAGGACACTGGGGGAAAATTGAACCACCTTCAGTGGCCGGCTTAACATCATTAAATGGCTCTGTGTTCAAAAGACTGAGGATAAGGGCGAGACAATGTTCAAGCTCGGGCACTCTTGGGGCCTAATGGGAGCTTCCTGGTGGGAGCCTCTTCGAAGCCTCTTGGAGGCCTTTTAGGAGCCTCCTTGGCCCTCTTGGGGGCCTCCTTAGCCCTCTCGGGAACTTCGGAGGCTCCTTGGGGGCCTCTTTGGGCCTCCAAGACGTCCAAGATGGCTGTCAACACGGCCCCGAATGGCCCCAAGAGGGCCCCAAGAGGGCCCAGAGAAGCTCCCCCAACTCCATGGGAGCAGAGAGCCGACGAACGAAAACATCGGACGTTGAAAGAACTCAGCATGTCGATTCCATCGCGGCAGGTTCGCGACGTGTCGACACGGCGGCGACCCCGCCGCGGGCGTTCAGGCCAATGAGACCACCAAAAGGCGTCCGAAAGGCCCTCAGTAAGCTACCCAAGAGGCCCCAAGAATGACCCAAGAAGCTCCCAAGTCGAGACCGCATCATTCTGCTCATCCTCCTTGTCCTCCCTCTCCTCATCCTCCTCTTCACCCACCACGTGTTCCCCGAAGGGCTTCCACAACGGCTGGGGGAACGCATGGTCCAATAGCGTGGCCAAACTTTGCCCAAGAGAGCCCAGGAGCTGCTCCGCTTCCTCCTCCCCCTCCTCCTCCTCCTCCTCCTCTTTTTCCTCCTCCTCTTCTTCCTCCTCCTCTTC
The DNA here is from genome assembly GCA_963575745.1 of Prorocentrum cordatum. NCBI lineage: Eukaryota > Dinophyceae > Prorocentrales > Prorocentraceae > Prorocentrum > Prorocentrum cordatum. The sequence goes on from CAUYUJ010015876.1 coordinate 63,894, forward strand.
CCCCTACTCCTCCTTTTCCTCCTCCTCCACCTCCTCCTCCTCCTTCTCCTCCTCCTCCTCCTCTTCACCCCCGTTCCTCGTGCTGTTCCTCCTGCTCCTCCTTCCACCCACGCGCTGTTCCTAAACAGTGTACAGTGTAGCTGACTCGCCTGTCGCATCGTCTCTCCCAAGCAAAGTGACGATCGCAGGGCTGTAGCTGGGTGCGTTGGGCGAAAGCTTCAGGTCCCACATCTCGCTCAGCAGCGCCAGAGCCCACTTCCACTGCTCGCCCTTTCTCGCACGCGCTGGTCCAGGCGTTGTAGCTGATGACGCTGGGCTCCAGCTTCGCCTCCCGCATCTCGCTCATCCGCGCAAGCGCCCGCTGCCACTGCCCGCCCTTCTCGCACGCGCTGATCCCAGCGCTGTAGCTGATGATGTCGGGCTCCAGCTTCGCCTCCCGCATCTCACTCAGCAGCGCAAGAGCCCGCTGCCACTGCTCGCCTTTCTCGCACGCGCTGACCCCAGCGCTGTATCTGATGACGTCGGGCTCCAGATTCGCCTCCCGCCTCGCACGCGCTGATCCCAGCGCTGTAGCTTATGACGTCGGGCTCCAGCTTCGCCTCCCGCATCTCGCTCAACAAAGTCAGCGCCCGCTGCCACTGCTCGCCCTTCTCGCACGCGCTGGTCCCAACGCTGTAGCTGACTAGGGCTGACCATGGCGTGGACGTGGAAATGGAGCGTCTCGGGAGACTCGCGGGGCCGTCGTGGGCGTCTCTGGGGCGTCGTGGAGGCGTCTCTGGGGCCGTCGTGGAGGCTTCCTGGGCCTTGTCGGGGCCGTTGTCGGCGGTCTTGAGCTCTCTTGGAGCGCTCTTGGGCCGTTTTGGGGGTGTCTGGGGCCGTCCTGGGCGCCTCTTGGGCCGCGTGGGCGCCTCTGGGGCGTCCCCGGAGCCGTTGTGGAGTATTTTCAGGCGATCATGACAGGGACCCTTCCCGCACGCACGGATCCCTGCATTGTAGAGAAGACTAAGGCTGACCCGCGGCCTCCCGGCCGCGGAATCTACCCGCCATGGCGTGGACGTGGTAGTGGAGCGTCTCTGGGGCCTCGCAGGTGAGGGGAGGTTGGAGGGGGCGGCGTGGATGGAGGATGTGGCCGCTGGAGGGCGAGGTAGGCGAGGGATGCAGGCAGGCAGGCCTGAAGGCAAGAACGCGATGGTGGAGGCGGTATCAATGGACGCACACCCATGCACGACATGATGTAGCTGTTTCTCACGCCGCGCTCTGTGTTCGTAATAGTTTTTGCGGGGCGGGTCGCCGTGATAATTGTATCTGCTCTTCGCCAGGGCCGAATGATAATTTTATCTGGTAGTGCGGTGAGAATGGGACGGGTGCGGTCTAAGAGGCCCGCAAGAAGGCGCCGAGACGGCCCAAGAAGTCTCCAGGACGGGCCAAGAGGCTTCCAAGACGGCCCAAGAGGGCCCCACGAACTCCCTAAGACGGGCCTCGATGCGAGGACACGAAGCGACCGTTTGAGCGCACCGCCCCCAAACGTCCCCAAAAAGCCTAGAGATGGCTCCCAGAGGGTCCAAAAAGTCCCCAAGACGACGCTGGAAGTTCGACGCTCCTCAACAAGAAGCATTCAAGGCCTCTTGGTGGCCGTTTGGGGGCCGTTTTTCGTCCTCCTGGGGGTCGCTCGGGGCCCTCTTGGGCCATCTGGAGTGCCTCTTGGGCCGTCTTGGGGCCCTGTCGGGCCGTCTTGGGCGCCTCTGGGGCCATCTTGGGGCCGTCTTGGGGCCATCTTGGGCCGTTATTGGGCGCTCTTCGGGTTGTCTTGGGTGTCTCTTAAGCCGTCTCGGGCGCCTCTGGAGCCATCCCGGGGCACTCGGGCCGTTTGGGGGCCCTCTTCGGAGCGTCTTCGGGCGCTCTTGGGGCCTTGTGTGGGCGTATGGGGGCCCAGGGCTCCGAATGCCAGGGTGTTTCCCTGTTCTTCGGCCCCCTCTTGGGCCTGGCTTGGGCCTCTTGGACCATTTTGGGGCTCCCTGGGCCGTCTGGGGACGCGCTTGGAGGCCTGTTGGGCCGTCCTGGGGCGGTCTTGTGGGTCTCTGCGGCCGTCTTGGAGCGTCGGCTAGCCGAGAAGGCGAGAAGGCAACACTCCTTCAAACACCATTAAAAAATTAAAGATTTTGGCCTCTGGGAGCATGCTTCGGAGGACTGTGGGAGGCTCTTGGAGGCCTCTTGGGCATTGTTGGGGGCCTCTTGGGCGCTGCTTGGAGCCTCTTATGGCCACTTCGGCGCGTCGGTGGGCGGAGGGCTCGATCTGTGACGCTCGGGGGCCAGGATCTCCGTGAGGGATGCCGAAAAAATGGGATACCTTGGGCCGTCCTGGGGGCCTCTTGGTGTCGCCCTGGGGCCGTTTTGGGCGCCTCTTGGGCTCTCTTGACGCCCTCTCCGGCCGGTTTTCGTGCGTCTTGGGGGCCTCTTGGGCCGTCTTGGGGCGGTCGTGGGGACCTGGAACCAGCTTCTGCGCCATATTCCCGACAAGCAGCGCATGCTAAAAGTTAGGGTTGAAAACTCGCATCTGGGGGTCATCCTTGGACGCCTCTTGAGCGTCTCTGGGGCCGTAGTGGAGGCCTCCTGGGCCGTCTTGGGTTTGTTTTCGGCGGTCTTGGACTCTCTTGGAGCGCTCTTGGGCCGTCTTGGGGGTGTCTGGGGCCGTCCTGGGCGCCTCCTGGGAGCCTCTTGGGGCCGCCTGGGGGCCGTGTTGGGTGCCTCTTGGGTCTCTTGACGCTCTCTCGGGCCAGTTTTCGTGCCTCTGGGAGGCCTCTTGGGCCGTCTTGGGGCGGTCGTGGGGACCTCTTGTCCCGTCTTGTGCGCCATACTCCCGACAAATAATGTGCTAAAATTAGACGTTTTTCGTTGGAAAAAACAATGATTTGGGCCTGTGGGGGCCATCCTGGGACGCCTCTTGGGCGTCCCTGGGGCCGTCGTGGAGGCCTCCTGGGCCTTGTCGGGGCCGTTGTCGGCGGTCTTGAGCTCTCTTGGAGCGCTCTTGGGCCGTTTTGGGGGTGTCTGGGGCCGTCCTGGGCGCCTCTTGGGCCGCGTGGGCGCCTCTGGGGCGTCCCCGGAGCTGTTGTGGAGTATTTTCAGGCGATCATGACAGGGACCCTTCCCGCACGCACGGATCCCTGCATTGTAGAGAAGAAGACTAGGGCTGACCCGCGGCCTCCCGGCAGCGGAATCTACCCGCCACGGCGTGGACGTGGTAGTGGAGCGTCTCTGGGCCCTCGCAGGTGAGGGGAGGTTGGAGGGGACGGCGTGGATGGAGGAGGTGGCCGCTGGAGGGGGAGATGGGCGAGGGATGCAGGCAAGCAGGCCTGAAGGCAGGAACGCGGTGGTGGAGGCCGTGTCAGTGCAAACGCACCCATGTAGGCATGACGTGGTGTGGACAGAAGCTGTTTCTCACGCCGCAGTCTGTGTTCATCATAGCTTCTGCGGGGAGGGTCGCCGTGATAATTTGATCTGCTCTTCGCCGGATGATACTTTTATCTTGTAGTGTGGTAACAGTGGGGCCGGCGGGCGCGGCCTAAGGGGCCCGCGAGAAGGCGGCGAGACGGCCCAACAGGTCTCCAGCACGGGCCAAGAGGCTTCCCAGACGGCCCCAGCGGGGGCCCCGCGAAATCCCTAAGATGGGCCCCAGTGCGAGGATACGAATCGACTTTTCGAGCGCACCGCCCCAAGACGTTCCACAAAGGCGCAGAAATGGCTCCCAGAGGGTCCAAGAAGCACCAAAGACGACGCTGGAAGTTCGACGCTCCCCAAGAGAGAAGGATCCAAAGCCTCTTGGGGGCTCTTTGGGGGCCTTTTTTCGTCCTCCTGGGGGTCTCTTGGTGCTCTTTTCGGCCGTCTTGAAGGCCTCTGAGGCCGTCTTGGGGCGATGTGGGGCCGTCTCGGGCGCCTGTCGGACCATCTTGGGGCCGTCGTGGGGTCATCTTGGGCAAAACTCTTGGGGCTGTCTTGGGTGTTTCTTGAGCCGTCTTGGGCGCCTCTGGAGCCGTCCCGGGCCCGAGACCGTTTTGGGGTCCTCCTGGGGGCGTCTAGGAGCATCTCGAGAGATCTGGGAGCCTGTACAGCCAACTGTCTTGGAGACTGTGCAGACGGAAAGGCTTGGAGACGGGGCGGCGGGAGCCTGTAGAGCCGTCTTGGAGACGGGGCGGTGGGGCCGTCTTGGGCCATAATGAACTGCTCTTGGGGCTGTCTTGGGTGCGTCTTGGGCCGTGTCTGGCGCCTCTGGAGCCGTCCGGGGGCCGTGTGTGGCCGTTTTGGAACCCTCCTGGGGGCCTCTGGGCGCGTCTTGGGGCGAGCTGGGGGGCCTGTATAGCCGTCGTGGACGCTGTGAGGACGCACAAACAAGATATTATGAACATGTGCGTTTTTCGTCGGGAATGGCTTGCGGCTTGGGAATGGCCTGCCTTGGGGCCTCTGGCGAGCGCTCCTGGGAGCCTCTGGGCGGTCCTGGGACGGTCCTGGGGCGTTTGGGGGCGAACTGGAGGGCCTGTATAGCCGTCTTGGGCGCTGCGAGGAGGGGGAACAACCAAAAAAACATAGTGAACATGTGCGATTCCTGCAAGGAGTGGACCGAGTTTGGACTCTTGGGGCTCTCCCGGAGGCCCTCCTGGGCCGTCTTGGTGGCCGCCTGGCCTGCCTTGGGGGCCTCTGGGGAATTCTTGGCGTTCCCTTGGGGTGGTCTTGTGGCCTTGTGTGGGCGTATGGGGGCCCAGGGCTCGGAATGTTAAGATTATCCAAGCTCTTTGGCCCCCTCTTGAGCCTGGCTTGGGGTCCTCTGGGGCCGCCTTGGGCGCCTCTTGGGCCATCTTGGGGCTCCCTGGGCCGTCTGGGGACGCGCTTGGAGGCGGGCCGTCCTGGGGCGGTCTTGTGGGTCTCTTCGGCAGTCTTGGATCGTCGGCTAGCCGAGAACGCGAGAAGGCAACACTGGTTCCATAACAATTGAAAAATCTAAGACTCTGGCCTCTGGGGGCATGCTTCGGAGGACCGTTGGAGGCTCTTGGAAGCCTCTTGGGCCTTGTTGGGGGCCTCTGGGGGCCCTCTCGGGTGTTCTTTGGAGCCTCTTATGGCCACTTCGGCGCGTCTTTGCGCGGAAGGCTCAATTTGTGACGCTCGGGGGCCAGGATCTTCGTGAGGGGTGTCGAAATATGGCCCTCCAGGGAGCGCGTCTATCCACATGCGCTGTTTTGCCCCTCTGGCACGCGCTGATGTCCGCCATAGAGAAAACACTAGTGTGAACCCGTAGGCTAAATCCGCGGTGTGCTGAACCTGGGACTCGCACACCGCGGGTGAACCGCCGGAGCGGTTCAACTTCGATAAGTCTTATCGAAGTTGAACCGCTCCGGCGTCCCTGGGGCAGTGTCGGGACCGTCTTGGTGCCGTCGTGTCAGAAGGCACGAAGAGGGCCCCGAAAGGGCACCAAGAGGGCTCCACGAGGGCCCCAGGACGCCGCCGGGCGCGGGCCCACCATTCTGCCACGAGAGGCCTTTCTGTGGCAGAATGCACCTGGCCCTGCCTTGGAGGGGCCCCAAGAGGGCCGCAAGAGCGCCCCAAGGGGGCCCCAAGAGGGCCCCAAACCGCATGTACTCGATATGTTTCCTGGGCTTACGAGAGTGACACCCATGGAGTACATGCGTCATGGGGCCTTGTCGGGGCCTCTTGGGGCCCTCCTGGCCCCGTTTGGGAGCTCCTCGGGAGCGCTCCCGCCCTGTCCTGGCCCCCCACTGAGGCCGCCATGGGCGCCTGAGGAGCCGTCCTGGAGCAGTCTTGAGCCGTCTCGGGGCCCTCCCGGCAGCGTCCTGAAGCCTCTTGGGACGATCTTGAAGGCCTGTGTGGCCATCTTGGGCGCTTCGACACGAAAAACACGGGAACTCCTGAAATGTACGTGTTCCCTTGGGATTGGGGCGATGTTTCCTTGTTCGGGCTCTCCTGGGGCTCTTTCTGGAGCCCACTTAGAGCGTTTTGGTGGCCTCTGGGGCCGTCGGGCGGCTGTCTGGAATCTTCGAGAGCTCGGGGTCCGTCTCGGCGGGCCTCTTGGACGATCTTCGGGCGTTTTCGGGCCCTCCTGGGGGCCTGCGGGGGCAGCTCGCAGCGCCTGCCCGCAGCGGGCCAAGCCGGGCCGAGCCGGACCGAGGCGGGCCAATGCCACCCTGCTGTCTTTTCGCACGCGCTGACTCTGGTACTGTAGTGCAGATGACGTCGGGTTCCAGCTTCGCCTCCCGCACATCTCGCTCAAAAAAACAAGCGCCAGCTGCCACTGCTCGCCCTTCTCGCACGCGCCGATCCCAGCGCTGTAGCTGATGACGTCGGGCTCCAGCTTCGCCGCACGCATCTCGCTCAGCAGCGCAAGAGCCCGCTGCCACTGCTCGCCCTGCTCGCACGCGCTGATCCCAGCGTTGTAGCTGAAATCGTTGGGGTCCAGCTTCGCCTCCCGCATCTCGCGCAACAACGCCAGCGCCCACTGCCACTGCTCGCCCTTCTCGCACGCACTGATCCCAGCGCTGTAGCTTATGACGTTGGGCTCCAGCTTCGCCGCACGCATCTCGCTCAGCAGCGCAAGCGCCCGCTGCCACTGCTCGCCCCTCTCGCACGCGCTGATCCCAGCGTTGTAGCTGATGACGTCGGGCTCCAACTTCGCCTCCCACATCTCGATCAACAACGCCAGCGCCGGCTGCCACTGATCGGCCTTCTCGCACGCGCTGATCCCAGCGCTGTAGCTAACTAGGGCTGACCCGCGGCCTTCCCGCTGTGGAATCTCCCCGCCATGGCGTGGACTTGGAAGTGGAGCGTTTCTGGGGCCTCGCAGGTGAGGGGAGGTTGGAGGGGACGACGTGGATGGAGGAGGTGGCCGCTGGAGGGGGAGGTGGGCGAGGGATGCAGGCAAGCAGGCCTGAAGGCAGGAACGCGGTGGTGGAGGCCGTGTCAGTGGAATCACACCCATGTAGACATGACATGGTGTGTACAGAAGCTGTTTCTCACGCCGCAGTCTGCGCTCATCAGAGCTTCTGCGGGGAGGGTAGCCGTGATAATTTGATCTGCTCTCCGACGGGGTCGAATGCTAATTGTATCTTGTAGTGTGGTGACAGTGGGGCCAGCGGGCGCGGCCTAAGAGGCCCGCAAGAAGGCGGCGGGACGGCCCAAAAGGTCTCCAGGACGGGCCAAGAGGCTTCCAAGACGGCCCCAGAGGGCCCTACGAACTCCCTAAGACGGGCCCCAGTGCGAGGACACGAATCGACCTTTCGAGCGCACCGCCCAAAAACGCCCCCAAAAGGCGCAGAGATGGCTCCCAGAGGGTCTAAGAAGCCCCCAAGACGACGCTGGAAGATCAACGCTTCCCAAGAAAGAAGGATCCACGGCCTCTTGGGGGCCGTTTAGGTGTCTTTTCGTCCTCCTGGGGATCCCTCGGGGCCCTCTTGGGCCGTCTTAAGTTCCTCTTGGGCCGTCTTGGGGCGATGTGGGGCCGTCTCGGGCGCCTGTCGGACCATCTGGGGGCCGTCTTGGGGCCATCTTGGGCTGATGCTGAGCGCTCTTGGGGCTGTGTTGGGTGTTTCTTGGACCGTCTCGGGCGCCTCTGGAGCCGTCCCGGGGCTGTCTCGGGCCGTTTTGGGGTCCTCCTTGGGGCGTCTGGGAGCGTCTTGGAGCGATCTGGGGGCCTGTACAGCCGTCTTGGAGAGGGTGCAGATGGAAAGGCCTGGGGACAGGGTGGTCTTGGGGGCCTGTACAGCCGTCTTGGAGACGGGGTGCCGTCTCTGGAGCCGTCCCGGGGCCGCGTGTGGCCTTTCAGGGGACCTCCTGGGAGCCGCTGTCCGTGTCTTGAGGCGAGCTAGGGGGCCTGCATGGCCGTGTTGGACGCTGCGAGGACGAAAAAATTAGCCTGACGAGGGACCCAACCATATACAGGTGTGAGTACCGCAATAGTGATTCACTTTTTCGGTGGCGATCCCTATGAGGCAACGAACCGTGCTAGGGGTGTGCCGACATGAGTGGCGTGGTACACAACGCGAACGAAAACGATTGATCTGAGTACGTAGGGAGACTGAGCGCGGGTGAATCTGCGCGCGTGCGTCTGACTGTGAATGAATCTGCGTGCGAACGAGTCTACGTGCATGAATGCGAATATGACAAAGCGTGGCGCAATTGTGTATGAATGTCAATAGTTTGACAATGTCTGCCTCTGAGTACTCGTGACGCTGGGCGTGGCCGCCGCAAGGAGCTTCCCCGGGACTCCCCGACGGCATCGCCCGCGCGCCGCGACGCCAATGTCGGCGCGCCCACCGGCGAGGATCGCGCCCGCTTCCTCCCCTTCCTTTACTCCCTCTTTGCCCGCGCACTCAAAAGTCCAAGGTTGCGGGCGCAGCGCAGCGCGGAGTCCCCGCGACGCGCGCAGGTCGCCCCGGAGGGGTCCCAGCGACGCGCGCGGGTCGTCCACTGCGCGGAGCAAAAAGAGCTAGCTGGCTGGCTGATAGCGGGCAAGGCTCTTGCCGCTGGGCAGAGAGACGACGGGACGCATGCGGGCACACCCACTGGGACCTTCGGTGGAGCTCCCTATGGGGCCACGGAACGTGTGAGGGGTGTGCCGAAATGGGTGTGCGGGACGCATGCGGGCACACCCACTGGGACCTTCGGTGGAGCTCCCTATGGGGCCACGAAACGTGTGAGGGGTGTGCCGAAATGGTGTGCGGGACGCATGCGGGCACACCCACTGGGACCTTCGGTGGAGCTCCCTATGGGGCCACGAAACGTGTGAGGGGTGTGCCGAAATGGGTGTGCGGGACGCATGCGGGCACACCCACTGGGACCTTCGGTGGAGCTCCCTATGGGGCACGAAACGTGTGAGGGGTGTGCCGAAATGGGTGTGCGGGACGCATGCGGGCACACCCACTGGGACCTTCGGTGGAGCTCCTATGGGGCCACGAAACGTGTGAGGGTGTGCCGAAATGAGTGTGCGGGACGCATGCGGGCACACCCACTGGGACCTTCGGTGGAGCTCCCTATGGGGCCACGAAACGTGTGAGGGGTGTGCCGAAATGGTGTGCGGGACGCATGCGGGCACACCCACTGGGACCTTCGGTGGAGCCCATGCCTACTGGGGCTCATGGGGCCACGAAACGTGTGAGGGGTGTGCCGAAATGGGTGTGCGGGACGCATGCGGGCACACCCACTGGGACCTTCGGTGGAGCTCCCTATGGGGCCACGAAACGTGTGAGGGGTGTGCCGAAATGGGTGTGCGGGACGCATGCGGGCACACCCACTGGGACCTTCGGTGGAGCTCCCTATGGGGCCACGAACGTGTGAGGGTGTGCCAAAATGGGTGTGCGGGACGCATGCGGGCACACCCACTGGGACCTTCGGTGGAGCTCCCTATGGGGCCACGAAACGTGTGAGGGGTGTGCCGAAATGTGTGTGCGGGACGCATGCGGGCACACCCACTGGGACCTTCGGTGGAGCCCCTATGGGGCCACGAAACGTGTGAGGGGTGTGCCGAAATGGGTGTGCGGGACGCATGCGGGCACACCCACTGGGACCTTCGGTGGAGCTCCCTATGGGGCCACGAAACGTGTGAGGGGTGTGCCGAAATGGGTGATGACGATGATGATGAAGATGGGAGGAGGGAGGGGGCAGCGGGAAGGAAGGAAGGAACGCGGGGCGACGTCTCTTCAAAACGAGGACCCAACACCACAGGATGGTTGGGAACAAGATATGGTGAACATGTGCGTTTCCCATAGGGAATGGGACGATTTTGGCCTCTTCGGGCTCTCCTGGAGGCCCTCCTGGGCCATCTTGGGAGCCTCCTGGCCTGCCCTGGGGGCCTCTGGGGCTGTCTTGGGGCTCCCAGGGGTGCTCTGAGGCCGTCCCGGCGCCCCCTGCAGCCCCTCGGAGCCACCCCGTGGGCCATTATTGGCTGCTCTTGTGCGCCTCTGGAGCCGTCCCGGGGCCGTGTGGGGCCGTTTCGGGGCCCTCCTGGGGGCGTCTGGGCGCGTCGTGGGGCGAGCTAGGGCATGCCTAGCCATCTTGGACGCTGCCAGGATGAAAACAACATATAGATATACTGGACTTGTGCGTTTCTTCTCGGAAATTATACGAGTTTGGCTTCTGGGGGCTCTCCTGGAGGCCCTCCTGGGCCATCTTGGGAAACTCCTGATATGCCTTGGAGGCCGCTGGGGCTGTCCTGGGGCTCACTTGGGTTCCCTTTGGGCCGACCTGGCGCTCTCGTGAGCGTCCCTGAGCCGTCTTGGGGCCGTCTGGGGGCCTCCTGGGGCCCCCGGAGCCGTCTCGGAGCGTCCTATGGTGGTCCCCAGGGCGGCCCGGAGGGCCCGGAGGGCCACTCGGGGCAGAGGACCTTCTCGCGCGCGCGGATACCTGCAGGACCTTCGCGCACGCGCGGACCCCTGCATTGTAGAAGAGGCTACAATCAAAAACCCTAATAAGAACGCGCGGTAAGGACGAAAGACCCTTGGAAGCCGAAGTTGGGATTTTTGGGGCGGCGGCCGACGAAAACCTCGAGGACGCAAGAGCAAGGAAGAGCAAGGACGCAAGGGTACCCGTGCTTACTGCCACTGGCGGAGATGGCCCAAAGTGGGCCCCAATGGCGCCGAAAACCTGCCCTATCATGAGAGGGCAGGGCCGAGACCCGCCAAAATACACCATGAAGCCCCAGAAAAGGCCCGAAATGATCGCCGATAGGAGCAAGAGAAGGCCCACAGTGGATCGGAATAGCGTCGAAAACCTGCCCTGCTGATCCCAGCATTGTAGCTGGTGACGTCGGGCTCCAGCTTCGCCTCCCGCATCTTGCTCAGTAGCGCGAGCGCCGGCTGCCACTGACTGCTTTTCTCGCATGCGCTGATCCCAGCATTGTAGCTGGTGACAGTGGGCTCCAAATGTGTCTCGACCATCTCGCTGAGAAGCGAGAGGGCTCGCTGCCACTGCTGACCTTTCTCACACGCGCTGATCCCAGCGTTGTGGCTGATGACAGTGGGCTCCAGTTTCGTCTCGCCCATCTCGCTGAGCAGCGACAGGGCCCGCTGCCACTGCTGCCCTTTCTCGCAAGCGCTGATCCCAGCGTTGTAGATAACTGGTGTATGCCCGTGCTTGCTGCCACTGGCGGCCAGGGTTTGCCCCACCATGGATGAGGTCCTCGCCGGTGCCGCGGGCCGCGCGACCGCGCGGCGGCGGCCTCAGGCCAACGAAGGTCGTGCCGCCCATGGTGAGGTCCTCGCTGGAGCCGTTTGGGGCCGTCTTGGGCGCCTCTGGTGCAGTGTCGGGACCGTCTTGGGGCCGTCGTGCCAGAGGGCACGAAGAGGGAACCCAAAGGGCTCCAAGAGGGCCCCAAGATGCCGCTGGGCGCCCACCACTCTGCCACAAGAGGCCTTTCTGTGGCAGGGTGCACCCGGCCCTGTCTTGGAGGGGCCCGAAGGCGTCAAAAGGGCCGCAAGAGCGCCCCAAAGAGGCCCCAAGAGAGCCCCAAACCGCATGTACTTGACATGCTTCTTGGGCTTGCGAGAGGGGCACCCAAGTACATGCGTCATGGTGCCTTGTCGGGGCCCTCTTAGGGCCCTGCTGACCCCCTCTTGGGGCCCCTCGGGAGCGCGCCCACCCTGTCCTGGCCCCTTCTTGGGGCCCTTGGCCCGTCTCCCTGCCCTCCTGGCAGCCTCCTGAGGCGTCTTGGGACGATCTTGAGGGCCTGTATGACCGTCTTGGACGCTTCGAAGAGGAAAGGCACGGGAACTCCCGAAATGCACGTCCTGATTGGGACGATTTTCCTTGATCGGGCTCTCCTGGGGCTCTCTTTGGAGCACTTCGGCGCGTCGGGCGGCTGTCTTGGGCGTCTTCGAGCGCTCGGGGCCCGTCTCGGAGGCCCCCTTGGACCGGCTTCGGCTGTCTTCGGGCCCTCTCGGGGGCCTCCGGGGGCGGCTCGGAGCGCTCCGACGCCATCTTGGCAACGCGCGAGGGCCCCAGGGCCGCGCCGGTGACCGCCGGAGGGGGCTGGTCCACTACCAATGCTTGGGACGTTGCCTTGTAGGAGAGATGACGTCGGGCTCCAGCTTCACCTCCCGCATCTCACTCAGCAACGCCAGTGCTGACTGCCACTGCTCGCCCTTCTCGCACGCGCTGATCCCAGCGCTGTAGCTGACTAGGGCAGACCTGTGGACTCCGTCCACGACATCAGCTCGACGTGGCGAGGGGTCTCTGGGCAAGCGCGGGGGGGTGCGGCTGCAGGGCCGAAAGGCAATCATGATGGCGTCGGGCTCCAGCTCCTGGAGGGAATTCTGAAGCCACTGAAGGCTTCGTGGGGGGCGTTTCGGAGCCTCTTCGGCCTTCTTTTGGGCCTCCCGGGGGGGCTCTTAGGGCCCTCTCGGGCCGTCTTGGGTGCCTCTTGGGCCGTCTTGGGGCCGTCTGAGGCCCGCCTCGGCGCCTCTTGGGCTGTCTTGGGCCGTCTTGGGCCGCTCCTGGGGCCGTCTTGGGTGCCTCTTGGGCCGTCTTCGGCGCCTCCTGGGCCGTCCTGGGGCCGTGCTGGTGCGTCTTGGGACCGTCTTGGGGCCCTCCTGGCCCGTCTTGGGGCTCTCTTGGGGTCCTCTTCGGCCGTCTTGGAGCAGTCGGAAGGACTTCTTGGGCCGTCTTGGAGCGTCGGGAAGCCGAAGAGGCGAGGAGGCCGAAAACATCGAAAAACACAACAGAAATCGACGATTTCTGTCGCCCGGGGCCCTCTTGGGAGGCCTCTTGGGAAGCCTCTTCGGGCGTCTTGGACGCCTCTTGGGCCGTCTGGGGCGAATCTCGGGCGTCTTGGGCCCATCTTTAAGCGTGCCGGGGCTCTCCGGGGCCGTCTTGGGGGCTTCGGGGGGCCCTCTCGATATGTCCTGGAGCCTGCCTGGGCGGCCTGGGGCGGCCCGGGGCCAGCCCGGGGCGGTTTCGGTGCATTGGGGCCTGCGCTCTTCTGGCACGCACTGGGCCCTGCAATGTAGTAGAGACTAGGGCTGACCCGCGGCCTTCCGGCCGCGGAATCTGCCCGCCATGACTTGGACGTGGAAGTGGAGCGTCTCTGGGGCCTCGCGGGTAAGGGGAGGTTGGAGGGGACGGTGTGGATGGAGGAGGTGGCCGCTGGAGGGGGAGGTGGGCGAGGGATGCAGGCAAGCAGGCCTGAAGGCAGGAACGCGGTGGTGGAGGCGGTGTCAATGGAAGCGCACCCATGTAGGCATGACAGCTGTTTCTGACGCCGCAGTCGGTGTTCATCATAGCTTCTGCGGGGAGGGCAGCCGTGAGAAGTTATCTGCTCTTCGCCGGGGCCGAATGATAATTTGATGTGGTAGTGTGGTGACAATGGGGCCAGTGGGCGCGGCCTAGGAGGCCCGCAAGAGGGCGGCGAGACGTAACTCCCTAAGACGGGCCCCAGTGCGAGGACACGAATCGACCTTTCGAGCGCACCGCCCCAAGACGTCCCCAAATGGCGCAGAGATGGCTCGCAGTGGGTCCAAGAAGCCCCCAAGACGATACTGGAAGTTCGACGCTCCCCAATAGAGAAGCATCCAACGCCTCTTGGGGGCCGCTTGGGGGCCCTTTTCGTCCTCCTGGGGGTCTCTTAAAGCCCTCTTGGGCAATCTTGAGTGCGTCTTGGGCCGTCTTGGGGCGATGTGGGGCCGTCTTGGGCGCCTCTCGGCATCTTGGGACAGTCTTGGAGCTATCTTGGACAAATATTGGGCGTTCTTGGGGTTGTCTTGTTGTTTCTTGAGCCGTCTCGGGCGCCTCTGGAGCCGTCCCTGACGGCCCAGAGACCGTCTTGGAGACTGTCCAAACGGAAAGGCTTGGAGACGGGGCGGTGGGGGCATCTACAGCCGTCTTGGAGACGGGGCGGTGGGGCCGTCTTGGGCCATTGTTAACTGCTCTTGGGGCTGGCTTGGGTGCGTCTTGGGCCGTCTCGGGGCCCTCCTGGGGCCCTCCTGGGAAGCCTCTTCGGCGTCTCCTGGGCTGTCGTAGAGGCGTCTTGGGCCGTCTTGGCGCCGCAAAAGGCAGTCTTGGCTTGTCGTGGAGCGCTCTTGGAGCGTCTTGGGGATACCTGGGGCCGTCCTGGGAGCCTCATGGTGTCACCCTGGGGCCGTTGTGGGCACCTCTTGGGCTCTCTTGACGCCCTCTCGGGCCCGTCTTCGTGCGTCTTGGGGGCCTCTTGGGCCGTCTTGGGGCGGTCGTGGGGACCTGGGACCAGCTTCTGCGCCGTATTCCCGTGAAGCAGCGCATGCTGGAAGTGAGCATTTTTTCTCCGGGAAAATAATGATTTTCGCCTCTGGGGGCCATCCTTGGACGCCTCTTGGGCGTCTCTGGGGCCGTCGTGGAGGCCTCCTGACCCGTCTTGGGTTTGTTTTCGGCGGTCTTGGGCTCTCTTGGAGCGCTCTTGGGCCGTCTTGGGAATGTCTGGGGCCGTCCTGGGCGCCTCCTGGGAGCCTCTTGGGGCCGCCTGGGGGCCGTGTTGGGCGGCTCTTGGGTCTCTGGACGCTCTCGCGGGCCGGTTTTCGTGCCTCGGGGGGGTCTCTTGGGCAGTCTTGGGGCGGTCGTGGGGGCCTCTTGTCCCATCTTCTGCGCCATACTCCCGACAAGCAGTGCGTGCTAAGATTGGACGTTTTCGTTGGAAAAACAATGATTTGGACCTGTGGGGGCCATCCTGGGACGCCTCTTGAGCGTCTCTGGGGCCGTCGTGGAGGCCTCCTGGGCCTTGTCGGGGCCGTTTTCGGCGGTCCGGAGCGCTCTTGGGCCGTTTTGGGGGTGTCTGGGGCCGTCCTGGGGGCCTCTGGGGCCGCGTGAGCGCCTCTGGGGCGTCCCCGGAGCCGTTGTGGGGCATTTTACGCCCATCAAGACAGAGACACTTCCCGCACGCACGGGTCCCTGCATTGTAGAGAAGACTAGGGCTGACCCGCGGCCTTCCGGCCGCGGAATCTGCCCGCCATGGCGTGGACGTGGAAGTGGAGCGTCTGTGGGGCCTCGCGGGTAAGGAGTGGTTGGAGGGGACGGCGTAGATGGAGGAGGTGGCCGCTGGAGGTGGAGGTGGGCAAAGGATGCAAGCAAGCAGGCCTGGAGGCAGGAACGCGGTGGCGCAGACGGTGTCAGTGCAAGCACACCCATGTATGCATGACATGGTGTGGACAGAAGCTGTTTCTCACGCCGCAGTCTGTGTTCATCATATCTTCTGCGGGGAGGGTAGCCGTGAGAAGTTTATCTGCTCTTCGCCGGGGCCGAATGATAATTTTATCTGGTAGTGCGGTGACAATGGGGCTAGTGGGCGCGGCCTAAGAAGCCTGCAAGAGTGCGGCGAGACGGCCCAAAAGGTCTCCAGGACGGGCCAAGTGGCTTCCCAGACGGCCCCAGGGGCCCACGAACTCACTAAGACGGGCCCCAGTGTGAGGACACGAATCGATCTTTCGAGCGCACCGCCTCGAGACGTCCCCAAATGGCGCAGAGATGGCTCCCAGAGGGTCGGGGGCGTCTGGGGGCGTCTTAGGGCGATCTCGGGGCCCTGTGCAGCCGTCTTCGAAACTGTGCAAACGGACAGAAGGAACACATGACACATGGTTGTCTCCTGCAGAGAATGGGGCGATCTTGCGCCTCGGTTCTCTCCTGGCGGTCCTCCTGGGCCGTCACGGGAGCCTCCTGGCCCGCCTTGCAAGCCTCTGGGGCCATCCTGGGGCTCGCATGCGGTCCTCGTGGGGCGTCCGGGCGCCCTCTTGAGCGTTTCTGAACCGTATTTAGGCAGTGATTGGAAGCTCTTGGGGCTGTCGTGGGTGCCTCTTGGACAATCTCGGGCGCCTCTGGAGCCGTCCCGGGGCCGTCTCGGGCCGTGGTTGGACCCTCCTGGGTGCGTCTAGGTGCGATTTGGGGACCTGCACAGCCGTCTTGGAAGCCTCCTGGGAAGCCTCTTCGGCGTCTCTTGGGCCGTCGTAGAGGCGTCTTGGGCCGTCTTGGCGCCGCAAAAGGCAGTCTTGGCTTGTCGTGGAGCGCTCTTGGAGCGTCTTGGGGATACCTTGGGCCGTCCTGGGAGCCTCATGGTGTCGCCCTGGGGCCGTTTTGGGCGCCTCTTGGGCTCTCTTGACGCCCTCTCGGGCCGGTTTTCGCGCTTCTTGGGGGCCTCTTGGGCCGTCTTGGGGCGGTCGTGGGGACCTGGAGCCAGCTTCTGCGCCATATTCCCGACAAGCAGCGCATGTTAAAAGTGAGCGCTTTTTTCGGGACGACAATGATTTTCGCCTCTGGGGGCCATCCTTGGACGCCTCTTGGCCGTCGCTGGGGCCGTCGTGGAGGCCTCCTGGGCCGTCTTGGGTTTGTTTTCGGCGGTCTTGGGCTCTCTTGGAGCGTTCTTGGGCCGTCTTGGGTGTGTGTGGGGGGCCGTCCTGGGCGCCTCCTGGGAGCCTCTGGCCGCCTGGGGGCTGTGTTGGGCGCCTCGTGGGGACCTCTTGTCCTATCTTATGCGCCATATTCCCGACAAGCAGTGCATGCTAAAATTTGACGTTTTCCTTTGGAAAAAATGATGAGGGGGTTCCCCCAACGATGATCACCCCGATGCGGCGGCGACGGTTCCGTCGGGGACAGATGCGCAAAAACGATTTGTCCGCCGCACGGAACTATTGAGAAGTTATTGTAAAAAGTTGTGCGATGTGCGATGGGCGCGCCGTGGACAGTGAAGTTCAACCATGTGTGGCGCGCAATTTTTTCGGTGCGACGGCGACGGCGGGTGGCCAGACAGATGCACAGTACGTAACCAAGCACGTTCGCCGACGGTGCGACAGCGACCGGCGAGGCCGCGACAGATAGACAGTTCGCTTGTTTCCGGAGAACTCCTAAGATAGACTGTGGGAAGGATGGGGAAGCCATTCTGCTTCACCCTCGGTGCCTTTGCAGGGCCGCTTGGGGCCGTTTCGCCTGAGACGTCGTCGCAACATGGAGACGTCGGCCCGAGAAAAGCCAACGTGGCCTTCACCATGCACACACATCTCTGCAGCGCACGCAATGGCCAAAACACAATATAAAAATCCCACCAGCCCTTTGGGCGTGAGTGGTTTTAAAAGCCCTCTCTGTCCTCAACCCCCTTCTTCCCTTTGGGGGAGGGGTTTACCCCTCCCCCTACCCCCTCCCCCTGGGCCTGGAAGGGGCGTTTCGCGGGTCGTCGGGTCACCGAAGATGGCCTAAGATGGCGCCAAGAGGGCCCAAGAGAGCTCAAGGTGACCTCCAAGATCGCTCAAGATAGCCCTCGATGACTCAATATAGCTCCCAACATGCGTACAAGACGCTCCAAGACCGCCCCAAGACGGCTCCACGTGGTCACGGGGCTCCCGATGCATCGTGTAATTGTTTTATACCATCGGAGGCCATGTTAAGTTCAAAACTCAATGGTCAAAACCCAATGTAAATATTCACTATCTGGGCCCAAGAGGCTGCCACATAAGCGTGGAATATATACAACCAATACAATATGCGAGGCGCGCGCGCGCTGGTGACCCGCGCGGGGCCGGGTCACCCGCGCGCGCGATGCATCCTGTGTTGGTTTTATTCCATCGGAGGCCATGTTAAGGTGAAAACTCAACTGTCGAAACCCAATGTAAATATTCATTCTCTGGGCCCAAGAGGCGGCCATATAAATGTGGAAAATATACAATCCAATACAATATGCGAAGCGCGCGGGCGCGCTGGTGACCCGCGCGGTGCCGGGTCACCCGCGCGCGCGCGCGATGCCTCCTGTATTGGTTTTATACAATCGGAGGCCATGTTAAGTTGAAAACTCAATGATCAAAACCCAATGTAAATATTCATTCTCTGGGCCCAAGAGGCGGCCATGCCAACGTCAAATATAGAAAACACAATACAATATGCGAGGCGCGCGGGCGCGCTGGTGACCCGCGCGGTGCCGGGTCACCCGCGCGCGTGCGCGATGCCTCCTGTATTGGTTTTATACAATCGGAGGCCATGTTAATATGAAAACTCAATGATCAAAACCCAATGTAAATATTCATTCTCTGGGCCCAAGAGGCGGCCATGCCCACGTCAAATATAGAAAACACAATACAATGGGCGAGGCGAGCGCGGGCGCGCTGGTGACCCGCGCGGGGCCGGGTCATCCGCGCGCGCGCGCGCGATGCATCCTGTATTGGTTTTATACAATCGGAGACCATGTTAAGGTGAAAACTCAACTGTCGAAACCCAATGTAAAAATTCATTCTCTCGGCCCAAGAGGCGGCCATATAAATGTGGGAAATATACAAACCAATACAATATGCGAAGCGCGCGGGCGCGCTGGTGACCCGCGCGGTGCCGGGTCACCCGCGCGCGCGCGCGATGCCTCCTGTATTGGTTTTATACAATCGGAGGCCATGTTAAGTTGAAAACTCAATGATCAAAACCCAATGTAAATATTCACTCTCTGGGCCCAAGAGGCGGCCATGCCAACGTCAAATATAGAAAACACAATACAATATGCGAGGCGCGCGGGCGCGCTGGTGACCCGCGCGGTGCCGGGTCACCTGCACGCGCGCGCGATGCCTCCTGTATTGGTTTTATACAATCGGAGGCCATGTTAAGTTGAAAACTCAATGATCAAAACCCAATGTAAATATTCATTCTCTGGGCCCAAGAGGCGGCCATGCCAACGTCAAACATAGGAAACACAATACAATATGCGAGGCGAGCGCGGGCGCGCTGGTGACCCGCGCGGGGCCGGGTCACCCGCACGCGCGCGCGATGCCTCCTGTATTGGTTTTAGACAATCGGAGGCCATGTTAATATGAAAACTCAATGATCAAAACCCAATGTAAATATTCATTCTCTGGGCCCAGGAGGCGGCCATGTAAACCTTGGCAGGTTTTAGCAGCATTTCCATTCCCCTCCGTTTGGGTAACTGGAAGAAATGGGCCGCCACCAATGGATAGACGCCCCCCGCCAGTCAAGCCGCGCCGAGGGTGCGACGGCGCCCGGGGGATGGGCAGATAGACGGACAGAAGATGCGCAGACGTATCGGTGCGACGGCGCCTGGGGGGATAGATGTAGATACATGGATACGCCGCGCCAGCCAAGCAAAGCCGACGGTGCGGCGGCGAACGCTTTTTGAATATTGACCAGAACGGAGATCAATACAGGGGAAACCCCCTTATAAAAAATGATTTGGGCCTGTGGGGGCCATCCTGGGACGCTTCTTGGGCGTCTCTGGGGCCGTCGTGGAGGCCTCCTGGGCCTTGTCGGAGCCGTTCTCGGCGGTCTTGAGCTCTCTTGGAGCGCTCTTGGGCCGTTTTGGGGGTGTCTGGGGTTTCCTGGGCGCCTCTTGGGCCGCGTGAGCGCCTCTGGGGCGTCCCCGGAGCCGTTGTGGGGTATTCTCAGGCGATCAAGACAGGGACCCTTCCCGCACGCACGGGTCCCTGCATTGTAGAGAAGAAGACTAGGGCGAACCCGTGGACTTCATCCACGTCATCTTGGACCAGTCTTGGCTCGAAAAGGCCGTCTTGGGCCTGTCCTTGCTCGAAATGGCGAGAAGGTGAACATCTTGCAGACAGAAACCATAGAAGAATCAATCATTTCGTTTGCCGCGGCTCGTCTGGAGCGTCTTCGAGCGGTCTTGGGCCGTCTCGGAGGCTCCCTTGGACCGCTTCCTTCTCTTCGTCCGCCTTCGGCTCTACCTCCGCCAAGACAGCCTTCGGAGCGTCACAGACGGCTATGGTGGGTCTGCGGTATACGTCTCGCCGCTTGTCAATGTTGAAAGCACCTGGGGCTTTGAAAAAAGTCACCCAGAGGGCTCTGGTGACTTTTTTCCGGTTGCCTCTTCGAAGCCTGATGGCGGGCGCTGCCGTCTCCTTGGGAACGGTTAGTTGGCCTCTCGGGGTTTCTTTTCGAGCTCCTTGGGGCCTGTCGGGGCCTCGTTGGCTGTCTTGCGGCATCCTAGGGGCCTCTTGGGGCTGGGGCCCTCTGGGGCTGTCTTGCGGCCTCCTGGAGGCCTTTTCTCTTGAAGGTTTTGTTGGGCGCCTCCGGGGCCGTTCCCGGGCTCTCCCCCCGAGCCTCTTCAGGGGGACAGCCCAGGAAATCTATTGTGCTTGCGTGCTGTGCGTGCGTGCTCATATGTGAGAGGTCGGAAGGGTGTCCCGACGTCACCGCTCGCTCTTGGTAGCTGTGCCTGGGTCTTGGGAGCTGCGTCTCGCTCTTGGGAGCCTTGGTGAGAAGAGCTTTGTACTTCACCGATCGCTCTTTTAGGGGGCGTCTCTGGGCCTGCATGGTGGTCCTTGTGGGGGTCTTTTTAAACCCATGCTGAAGCTTTTTTGGGCTGCTCTTAGGGCGTTTTGGGACGTTTTGGCGCCTTTTTGGGCCGTCACGGGGCGTCCGGGAGGCCTTCGACCGTCTTGGAGCTCTCTAGAGGCTGCCTGAGGCCGTCTTGGGAGCCTCTTGGGGCCCCCTCGGAGCTCTCTTGAGGCCGTCTTGGGGTTCTGTGAAGCCGCTTCAGGGCTCTCTGGCGTCGTCTTGGGGCTCTTGTGGGCCGTCTTGGAGCCCTCTTAGGGGCCGCTGGCGTCTTCTTGGGGCGATTTGGGAGGCCTCTTGGCGTGTCCTGGGCCGCTGAGGAGCACACAAGGCGGGCATGTTGAAAATATACGTCTTCCCAAAATAATTTTTACGATTTGTGCCTCTTTGGCGTGCGCTCGGGTCCCTCGTGGGGCGTTTTTGCGGCCTCTTGGATCGTCGTGGAGCCCCCTCGGAAGGCTTCGGGCCCTCGTGGGCCGTCTCGGGACCCACCGAGGCCGTCTTGGAGCGCTCTTGGACGGTCTGGGAACCCCTCTGGAGCGCCTCTGGGACCGGCCTGAGCGATTCGGCCCCGTGGTGGCGCCGTAAGGGGGCGATTTGTGCACACGAGGCCCCGAGACATTCTCGCACGCGCTTCCACTGGCCATGTAGGAGAGATGACGTCGGGCTCCAGCTTCGCCTCCCGCATCTCACTTAGCAGCGCCAGCGCCTGCTGCCACTGTTCGCCCTTCTCGCACGCGCTGATCCCAGCGTTGTAGCTGACTAGGGCTGACCCGTGGACTCTGTCCACGACATCTTTCTGGAATGGTTCTCGGAGGAACGGGCTCCTGGGGGGGGGGGCACCGGACGTGGCCATGTATAACAGCTGGGCCGTTTGAGCCCGCGAGGCTCTGGAAGGCGAAGGCTCCGAGGTGATGGCAAGATGCCTGGAGGAGAGCGTGGATTCGTCGGGGCGCCCGAGCGGTGCGAATGGCCAAGATGGCTCAAGATGGCGTTCAGAGCGGTGAGAACGGCGAATGCTGCCCAAGATGTCGGGGGTCCGAGCGGCGCGAATGGCCAAGACGGTCCAATATGGCTCTCGGGTCCATCTTGGGGCGTCCCGGAGCCCTCTGGGGCCGTCTGGGGGGCCTCTTGGGGCCCTCTTGGCGCGTCTTGGGCCCATCTTGGGGCGTCCCAGGACCCTCTGGGGCCGTCTTGGGCTGTCTTGGGGCGTCTTGGGACCGTCTGGGGGCCCTCTTGGCTCGTCTGGAGCCCCTCTTGCGGGCCTCGTCGGTGGTCTTGGAGCGGTCTTGGGGACCTCTTGGGCCGTCTTGGAGCGCAGGGACGGCGAAAAGGGGAGAATGCGAGAAACATAGAAAAACACAATGGAAGTCGACGATTTCTCCCGCTCGGGGCCCTGCTGGGAAGCCTCTTGGGAGGCCTCTTGGGTAATTTTGGCCGCCTCTGGGGCCGTCTTGGCCCAATCTTCGGCGTCTTGGGCCCATCTTGGGGCGTCCCGGAGCCCTATGGGGCCGTCTTGGGGGCCTCTTGGCGCGTCTTGGGCCTATCTTGGGGCGTCCCGGGGCCCTCTGGGGCCGTTTTGGGGGGCCGTCTTGGGCTGTCTTGGGGCGTCTTGGGACCGTCTGGGGGTCCTCTTGGCCCGTCTTGAGTCTCTCTTGCGGGCGCTTGGAGCGGTCTTGGGGACCTCTTGGGCCGTCTTGGAGCGCAGGGACGGCGAAAAGGGGAGAATGCGAGAAACATAGAAAAACACAATGGAAATCGACGATTTCTCCCGCTCGGGGCCCTGCTGGGAAGCCTCTTGGGAGGCCTCTTGGGGTATTTTGGCTGCCTCTGGGGCCGTCTTGGCCCAATCTTCGGCGTCTTGGGCCCATCTTGGGGCGTCCCGGAGCCTTCTGGGGCCGTCTTGGGGGCCTCTTCAGGCTCTCTTGGCGGGTCTTGGGCCCTCTGGGTGCCCTCTTGGCGTGTCTTGGGCCTGCTACGCTTTTTGACCAGAATCGCCCTTCTCGCACGCGCGGGTCCCTGCATTGTAGTATCGACTAGGGCTGACCCGCGGCCTTCCAGCCGCGGAATCTGCCCGCCATGGCGTGGACGTGGAAGTGGAGCGTCTCTGGGGCCTCGCAGGTTAGGGAAGGTTGGAGGGGACGGCGTGGATGGAGGAGGTGGCCGCTGGGGGTGGAGGTGGCCGAGGAGGGATACAGGCAAGCGAGTGGTAACTTTATCTGGTAGTGTGGTGGCAATGGGGCCGGTGGGCGCGGTCTAGGAGGCCCACAAAAGGGCGGCGAGACGGCCCAAAAGGTCTCCAGGACGGGCCAAGAGGCTCTGAAGGCCCCACGAACTCCCGAAAACGGGCCCCAGTGCGAGGACACGAATCGACCTTTCGAGCGCACCGCCCCAAGACGTCCCCAACTGGCGCAGACATGGCTCCCAGAAGGTCCAAGAAGCCCCCAAGACGACGCTAAAAGTTCGACGCTCCCCAGGAGAGAAGCATCCAAGGCCTCTTGGGGGCCGTTTGGGGGCCCTCTTTTCGTCCTCCTGGGAGTCTCTCGGGGCCCTCTTGGGCAGTCTTGAGTGCCTCTTGGGCCGTCTTGGGGCGATTTGGAGCCGACTTGGGCGCCTCTCGGACCATCTTGGGGCCGTCTTGGGGCCATCTTGGGCCGATCTTGGGGCTGTCTTGGGTGTTTCCGGCGGGGCCGTCCTGGGCGCCTCTGGAGCCGTCCTGGACGGCCCACAGACCGTCTTGGAGACTGTGCAGACGGAAAGGCTTGGAGACGGGGCGGCAAGGGCCTCTACAGCCGTCTTGGTGTCGCGTTTTGGGCGCCTCTTGGGCTCTCTTGACGCCCTCTCGGGCCGGTTTTCGCGCGTCTTGGGGGCCTCTTGGGCCGTCTTGGGGCGGTCGTGGGGACCGGGAACCAGCTTCTGCGCCATATTCCTGTGAAGCAGCGCATGCTGCAAGTGAGCGTTTTTCTTCGGGGAAACAATGATTTTCGCCTCTGGGGGCCATCCTTGGACGCGTCTTGGGCGTCTCTGGGGCCGTCGTGGAGGCCTCCTGGGCCGTCTTGGGTATTTTCGGCGGTCTTGGGCTCTCTTGGAGCGCTCTTGGGCCGTCTTGGGGGTGTCTGGGGCCGTCGTGGGCGCCTCCTGGGAGCCTCTTGGGGCCGCCTGGGGGCCGTGTTGGGCGCCCCTTGGGTCTCTGGACGCTCTCGCGGGCCGGTTTTCGTGCCTCTGGGGGGCCTCTTGGGCCGTCTTGGGGCGGTCGTGGGGGCCTCTTGTCCCATCTTTTGCGCCATACTCCCGACAAGCAGTGCATGCTAAATTTTGACGCTTTTCGTTGGAAAAACAATGATTTGGACCTGCGGGGGCCATCCTGGGACGCTTCTTGAGCGTCCCTGGGGCTGTCGTGGAGGCCTCCTGGGCCTTGTCGGGGCCGTTTTCGGCGGTCCGGAGCGCTCATGGGCCGTTTTGGGGGTGTCTGGGGCCGTCCTGGGCGCCTCTGGGGCCGCGTGAGCGCCTCTGGGGCATCCCCGGAGCCGTTGTGGGGCATTTTACGCCCATCAAGACAGGGACACTTCCCGCACGCACGGGTCCCTGCATTGTAGAGAAGAAGACTAGGGCTGACCCGCGGCCTTCCGGCCGCGGAATCTGCCCGCCATGGCTTGGACGTGGAAGTGGAGCGTCTCTGGGGCCTCGCGGGTAAGGGGAGGTTGGAGGGGACGGTGTGGATGGAGGAGGTGGCCGCTGCAGGGGGAGGTGGGCGAGGGATGCAGGCAAGCAGGCCTGAAGGCAGAAACGCAGTGGTGGAGGCGGTGTCAATGGAAGCGCACCCATGTAGGCATGACAGCTGTTTCTGACGCCGCAATCTGTGTTCATCATAGCTTCTGCGGGGAGGGCAGCCGTGAGAAGTTATCTGCTCTTCGCCGGGGCCGAATGATGATTTGATGTGGTAGTGTGGTGACAATGGGGCCAGTGGGCGCGGCCTAGGAGGCCCGCAAGAGGGCGGCGAGACGTAATTCCCTAAGACGGGCCCCCGTGCGAGGACACGAATCGACCTTTCGAGCGCACCGCCCCAAGACGTCCCCAAATGGCGCAGAGATGGCTCGCAGTGGGTCCAAGAAGCCCCCAAGACGATACTGGAAGTTCGACGCTCCCCAAGAGAGAAGCATCCAACGCCTCTTGGGGGCCACTTGGGGGCCCTTTTCGTCTTCCTGGGGGTCTCTTGAAGCCCTCTTGGGCAATCTTGAATGCGTCGTGGGCCGTCTTGGGGCGATGTGGGGCCGACTTGGGCGCCTCTCGGCATCTCGGGACAGTCTTGGAGCTATCTTGGGCAAATATTGGGCGCTCTTGGGGTTGTCTTTGGTGTTTCTTGAGCCGTCTCGGGCGCCTCTGGAGCCGTCCCTGACGGCCCAAACACCGTCTTGGAGACTGTCCAAACGGAAAGGCTTGGAGACGGGGCGGTGGGGGCATCTACAGCCGTCTTGGAGACGGGGCGGTGGGGCCGTCTTGGGCCATTGTTAACTGCTCTTGGGGCTGGCTTGGGTGCGTCTTGGGCCGTCTCGGGGCCCTCCGGGGGCCCTCCTGGGAAGCCTCTTCGGCGTCTCTGGGGCCGTCGTAGAGGCGTCTTGGGCCGTCTTGGCGCCGCAAAAGGCAGTCTTGGCTTGTCGTGGAGCGCTCTTGGAGCGTCTTGGGGATACCTGGGGCCGTCCTGGAAGCCTCTTGGTGTCACCCTGGGGCCGTTGTGGGCGCCTCTTGGGCTCTCTTGACGCCCTCTCGGGCCGGTTTTCGCGCGTCTTGGGGGCCTCTTGGGCCGTCTTGGGGCGGTCGTGGGGACCTGGAACCAGCTTCTGCGCCATATTCCCGTGAAGCAGCGCATGGCATGCTAAAAGTGAACGCTTTTCTTTGGGAAAACATTGATTCTCGCCTCTGGGGGCCATCCTTGGACGCGTCTTGGGCGTCTCTGGGGCCGTCGTGGAGGCCTCCTGGGCCGTCTTGGGTTTGTTTTCGGCGGTCTTGGGCTCTCTTGGAGCGCTCTTGGGCCGTCTTGGGGGTGTCTGGGGCCGTCCTGGGCGCCTCCTGGGAGCCTCTTGGGGCCGCCTGGGGGCCGTGTTGGGCGCCGTGTTGGGCGCCCCTTGGGTCTCTGGACGCTCTCGCGGGCCGGTTTTTGTGCCTCTGGGGGGCCTCTTGGGCCGTCTTGGGGCGGTCGTGGGGGCCTCTTGTCCCATCTTCTGCGCCATACTCCCGACAAGCAGTATGTGCTAAATTTTGACGCTTTTCGTTGGAAAAACAATGATTTGAACCTGTGGGGGCCATCCTGGGACGCCTCTTGAGCGTATCTGGGGCTGTCGTGGAGGCCTCCTGGGCCTTGTCGGAACCGTTTTCGGCGGTCCGGAGCGCTCTTGGGCCGTTTTGGGGGTGTCTGGGGCCGTCCTGGGCGCCTCTGGGGCCGCGTGAGCGCCTCTGGGGCGTCCCCGGAGCCGTTGTGGGGCATTTTACGCCCATCAAGACAGGGACCCTTCCCGCACGCACGGGTCCCTGCATTGTAAAGAAGATTGTGTGAACCCGTGGAAAATCCACGGCCCGCAGGTCCAGGCGTTGGTCCAGAACTCGCACGTGTCGCCGAAGCCTGTCCTGGGTGCCTCTTGGGCCGCTTGGGGCCGTCTTCAGCGCTCCTGGGGGCCTCTTGGGGCCGTCTGGGGCCGTCTTGGGCGTCTGTGGGACCGTCTTGGGATTGTTTTTGGGCTGTTTTGGGCCGGTTGTGGTTCGTAAGGGGCTGCGGGAATTCCGTCGTCTGGAATATCTTCAGATCCTCTCGGGGGCTTCCTGGGGGTGTCCCCGACGCTTCCCAGGGGCTCGTCTGGGGCAGCTTTCGGGGGCAGCTTTCGGGGCCCTCCGAGGCAGTATCGGGAGCCTCTTGGGGCGTCTTGGGCGCTTTGGGGCTATCTTGGGGGTCTCGGGTCGTCTCGGAGCTCGCTTTGGGCTCTGTTGGGCGGCACCTGGGGTCCAGTTGTCGCTGTCTTCTGTGTGACTTGAAACTCTCTTGGGCTGTCTTGGGGCCTTCTTCGGTGGTCTTTGGCCCTTTTTGGACCATATGAAGGCCATCCTCGGGTTCTGTTGGGCGGTCTAGGGGTGATCTGAGAAGGTTCTGGGGCCGTGAAGGGCCGTTCGTGTTCCGAAATGGCGGGAAAAGCAAGAATCCTCAAAAACCTTCGGAAAACGGTAATTGGTGCCTTGTGGCGCGGTCCATGGGGCCCTCCAGGCACGTCTCTGGGGCATTTCGAGGCCGTCGTGGGACTCTGGCCGGATCGGCTTTGGCTCTCTTAAGCGTCATTGGGGCCGTCTTGGAGCGATGTGGGGGTCCGGGGGCCGTCGGGGAGCGCTCCAGGAGCGTCCTGGGGCGGCTCAGAACTCTGGCGGGTCGAACCGCGCTTACTTGGGCGGCAGGGGCGACTTTCGGAGGCTTTGAGTGGGGGCCGCCTTTGGGGGTCCCCTTTGGGGCCACGTGTGGGGCCGACGTTGAAAAGGCCACGTCTGGGAGCCACCCCGGAAAGCAGCCGGGGAGCTCCGGGGGCACTGACCTGGAAGCGCGACAAGGCGCCAGGGCTGGGCGCGAGTAGCAACACACACACACACACACACACACACACACACACACACACACACACACACACACACACACACACACACACACACACACACACACACACACACACACACACACACACACACACACACACACACACACACACACACACACACACACACACACACACACACACACACACACACACACACACACACACACACACACACACACACACACACACACACACACACACACACACACACACACACACACACACACACACACACACACTGGTTTTCAGGCACAGTCAGAATGAGGGGGCCACGTTTGCGGACCTCGGTTGGGGGCCGCGCAGGGAGTTTTTTTTTGGGGGGGGGTAGTTTGACCGCCCCCACGTTTTTGTATTTGCACGGGTGTGTTCGCACCCGACCTGTCGCCAACTCGCTGTGCGACGGCACCCAAAAAGGACAAGCCGCTAGTCCAGCAGCCTCGCGAGCGGTCCTGGCGGTCCCCGCCAGGGGTGGCAGGTGCCCCTCCAGGAGCGGCCGCGCAGGAAGGTCTTGGGGCCATCATGGGGGTCTCGGACCCGCTCGGGCGGGACCTGGGGCCCGGTTGGGCCGGGTCGGGCGGTGGGGCTCGGTTGGGGCTGACTTAGGGGTCACTTGAAGCTCTCCTGGGCCGTCCTGGGCCCCTCTTGGGCCATCAGCGGGCCTTCCTGGGCCGTCTGGAGCCCTCATGGGGCCCTCTTGGACCGTGCCCATCATTGGAACTTACGGCAGCGACAGACAACAACAACAACAACAACAACAACAACAACAACAATCA
Source organism: Prorocentrum cordatum (assembly GCA_963575745.1). Lineage (NCBI taxonomy): Eukaryota > Dinophyceae > Prorocentrales > Prorocentraceae > Prorocentrum > Prorocentrum cordatum. The sequence goes on from CAUYUJ010015876.1 coordinate 91,579, forward strand.
TTTTACCCGAACGCGTGGTGTTCTCCCCAGTGCCAGGGTTTTCATACGACACCAGACAATACCCCCACTTCGTGGGGGGGCATTACAAGCTCTACCAAATATCCAAACGACTCTTCGCGACCACCCAAACCCAGCTTCCCGCCCTATGACGTTGGGACACTTCACTTCGTGGCGTGCGGACGACCGTGGCTACTACACTGGCGTGGGGTACACACCCACAGAACTTGGTCACTTATTCGGGGCGCGCATGTGCCCAGCATGGTGCAATTGTGCCATACAATACATAATACAGAGAGACAGAGAGAGAGACAGAGAGCAGACAGAGAGAGAGACAGAGAGAGCGGAGTTGGTCACATTTTGGGTCAAGTTCCTGGGATGATGGGAATACACAACTCTGTTACATTTGATAGTGCGCACGACACACATGAGATGATACGTACTCGCAAGATAGTTGGTCACATTTGTGGAATTCCTGGGCGGATGTGGGGATACACAAATACCTTTGTTACCAGTGCTAGACATGGTACAGACACTGAGAGAGAGAAGGCGAGACAGAGGAAGAGAGCGGGAGAGAGAGAGACAAAGAGAGAGAGACAGAGAGAGAGGAGTTCGTCACATTTTTTCATCAAATTCCTGTGCCGAAGTGGGAATATTGGGTCCTCACGGCGGGCTCTTGGGGCCTCTTGAAGGCCTCCTGGGGCAACCTATGGCGCAACCAGTAGGGAGCGTTTTATTCTCGGCGGCCGAGGGCGCAACCTATGGCGCAACCAATAGGAGGGCGTTTTATTCTCGGCGGCCGAGGGCGCAACCTATGGCGCAACCGCAAGGGATTATGGCCCCTGGCAGGCGCGCGAACCCCGTTGCAAGAGCGTGCGAAAGTAGCTCGCGCGAGCTCATGTAACATAAATGTTGGGAAACCATTGTTTTTTTTTAGGATTCGGACAGCGCGCGCGGGTGGAAATTTTGAAAAGTCGTGCAGCTGTTTTTCGAGGACCTACGGTGCGATTCGTGTGATTTTATGATGCGCGGTGGTAAAATTCTTAAGAACCCAATGGTTTTTGGAGATTTCGGCGTGCGCGCGCGAAGAAAAAACGAATCTGTCCCGCATGGTATTATTTGACAGGGATGATGGCCCTGGCAGGTGCGCAACCGTTGTCGCAGAAGTTCGAAAAAGTTGCTCGCAAAAGCCCGTTTGACAGAAATGTTGAAAAAGTGTTGGGTTTCCTACGAATCCGCAAGAGCGCGCGGGATGAGATTTTGACATTTTTTTGTTGAAAAACCATTAGTTTTTTTGATGTTTTTATGTTAAAATCGCTCCGAACACTAAGCTTTTGGAAGGATTTCGTCTTGCGCGCGCGAATGTCCACTTTACCTTATTTTTTGCAAGGGATTCTTGAAATTTGATTATATTAGAACAAGAAATGTCATTTTATAGTGTTTTTTGCAAGGGAAAGCGGGGGGGAACAAAACAACCGGATCTTGATCACATCGAATTACCTGAGGCTTCCTCACGAAAATGATGAAAATGTAGCTGCGGCCTAGGCGGCGCAGGGGGGCCGTGCACCAGGGGTCCCAACAATAATTATTCTTTAGAATTAATAATGTTCAACAACAACAACAACAACAACAACAACCACAACAAGGACAACAGCACCAACAACAACAACAACAACAACAACAACAACAACATCAACAACAACAACAACGACAACAACAACAACAACAAGTTTAAGACTGTTCGCCCTTACATGCTCGATAGTCCAACAACGCGTATTTCCCAAACCCTCGATACCCGCCTCTTCGTCTTCGATCGAACCCCTTTCGGGGGGTATACCTTTCTTCCCTGCAGGCCGGGCCCCGGCAAGCGGCGGGGGGGCCGCGGACCGTCGGCCTGGCCAGCGGCAGCGCTGATCGGCGGGGCGGCCGCGGGCCGTCGACCCGACCCAAAGAGGGACGGACAGGGGACCGACCACGACGACGACGACGACGACAACGTCGAAGACGACGGCGACGACGACAACGACGGCGACGACGAGCGAAAGCGAAAGCGAAAGCGAGAGAGAACAACAACAACAACATCAACAACAACAACAACAACAACAACAACAACAACATCAACAGCAGCAACAGCAGCAGCAGCAACAACAACACCATCCGCCTCGTCATCACCACTACAATCCTCACCACCATCATCGTCATTGTCAGCAGAATCAGCATCAGCATCATCCTCAGCAACAGCATCATCATCAGCGGTATCATCCTTACCATAATCATAAGCATCAGTATCACCATCGTGATCATTAGCATCAGGAACATCATCGGGCCATCATGGGCCGATGTAGGCCCGAAATGGCTGGAACAAGAAAACCCTCGAAACCTTCGGAACAAAAAAAACAAATATTGCCTCTTGGCACCGTCCACGTGGTCCTCGGTGGCCGTCTCTCATGCCTTTTTGTGCCGTCATGGGGCTCCAGTCGGGTCGGCTTCGGTCCTCTTGGGCTTCTGTGAGGCCGTCTTGGGGCGATCTGGGTGGGGGTCCTGGAGCCGTCGGCGAGCGCTCTAGGGGCCTCCTGGGGCCGTCGAGGAGCGCCCCGGTGGCTCTCCGGGCGGCCCGCGTGCTCTCTGGGCGGCCCGGGGCGCTGCCACTGCTTCTACTACTCGCACGCGCGTCGCCAGGAATTGCACGTAGCACCTCGCAGATGCGGATAAGAGTGAGGGGGCGGTGGGGACGTCGGCGGTTTGCGAGACTCTGAAGAAACCCGCCGCCGGCGCCAAAGTTCACAAATGATGCAACGAGCCAGCCGCGGGCGCCGATTTTTTCGTTAAACCAATGTGGGTAGGTCGCGGGTGGGTCGCTGTTGGGTCGCGGGAGGGTCGCGGGTGTCGTGGGCAGAAAATCCACCCCAGAAGAATCAACCCGACAAGCGAAGCCGTTTAGAAAATGCACACAAGGAATGAATCGAATAATGTAAGGCTGTTTAGTAAACGCCCAGGGCCGTTTAGTCAGAGTGAGGGGGCTGAACCGAACGGTCATTCACTGTCCCTGGGTGCGTGTCTGAAGTGGAATTCCGCGATGCGGATTGTTGTTGTTGTTGTTGCTGATGTTGTTGTGTTTGTTGCGTGTGTTGCATTTGTTGATTGTTGTTTGTTGTTGTCGTCGTCACACCCGCGACCCACCCCACAACCCACCCGCGACCCACCCCGCGACCCACCCGCGACCCACCCGCGACCCAGCCCGCGACCCGATCCACCCGCGACCCACCCGCGACCCACCCCGCGACCCGCCCACGAGCCACCCCGAGACCCCCCCGGCGACCCACCCCGCGACCCACCCGCGACCCACCCCGCGACCCACCCGCGACCCACCCCGCGACCCACCCCGCGACCCACCCGCGACCCACCCGCGACCCACCCCGCGACCCGCCCGCGACCCACCCCGAGACCCCCCCGGCGACCCACCCGCGACCCACCGGCGACCCACCCGCGACCCACCCGCGACCCACCCGCGACCCACCCCGCGACCCACCCATGACCCACCGCGACCCACCCGCGACCCATCCGCGAACCACCCCGCGACCAACCCGCGACCCACTCCGCGACCCACCCAAAATTTTCGGCTCCTGCGGCGGGCTTCTTTTGCATTCGTTCCAGGTGGAGAACCTGCTACCCACCCGCGACCCAAACCGCGCCCACGACCCACCCGCGACCCACATAAAATTTCCGGCGCCTGCGGCGGAGTTTTTTTGCATTCGTTCCAGGTGGAAAACCTGCGACCCACCCGCGACCCAAACCGCGTTCAGTGCACAGATTCAAAATTATCGGCACCTGCGGCGGACGTTTTCTGAATTCCTTCCAGGTGGAGGTGGAGAGCCCGCGACCCACCCGCGACCCAAACTACGTTCACTGACGAAGCCAAAACTAGGCGCCTGCGGCGGGCTACTTTTCCATTCGTTCCAGGTGGAGAACCTGCGACCCAAACCACGTTCAGTGTACAAATAAAATTTTTCGGCGCCTGCGGCGCGTTGTTTTTTAATTCCTTCCAGGTGGAGGTGGAGAGCCCGCGACCCACCCGCGACCCAAACTACGTTCATTGAACACGCCAAAAATTCAGCTCCTGCGGCGGGCTGTTTTTGCATTCTTTCCGGGTGGCCCACCAGCGATCCCCCCAGAGGACGCGGAACAAGAGAGGATGTAAGAATAATGTTGAGAAAGAGGAGGGGGAAGAGGAGGAGGAGGAGGAGGAGGACGAGGAGGAGGAGAGGAGGAGGAGGAGGAGGAGGAGGAGGAGGAGGAGGAGGAGGAGGAGGAGGAGGGGGGAAAGGAGGAGGAGGAGGAGGAGGAGGAGGAGGAGGAAAGGAGGAAGAGGAGGCGGAGGTGGAGGAGGAGGCGGACAACGACGACGACGACGATGAGGACGAGGACGCGGACGAGGAAGAGGAGGAGGAGGAACAGGAGGAGGACGAGGAGGAGGAGGAGGAGGAGGGCGCCATCGACAAGGAAGGTGAGGGCCACGAGGTCCGCCGGCTCGACTCCCGCGTCGCCCGCGCCCGCCCCCTCACTCTTATCCGCAATTGCGGGGTGCTACGTAAGCGTCAAATGTCGGGTCCGGGTGGTTTCTCCTCCCTCGAGGGTTGGTCGCGGGGTGGGTCGCGGGGTGGGTCGCGGGTGGGTCGCGGATAAGTCTGGGGTGCGTCGCGGGTGGGTTGTGGGGTGGGTCGCGGGGTGGGTCGCGGGTGGGTCGCGGGTTGGGTCGCGGGCGGGTCCCAGGGTGGCTCGCGGGGTGGGTCGCGGGGTGGGTTGCGGGATGGGTCGCGGGTGGGACGACGACAACAAAAAACAACCACAACAGCAACAACAACGCAACAAGCAGAATTCTCACCACAAATTAAGCCACGCACCCAGGGACAATGAATGACCATTTGGCCCCCTCACTCTGATTACAGACTAGGGCTGACCCGTGGACTACGTCCCCTTGCGGGGTGAAGAGTATGAGGGCCTCTGAGGGTGTCATTACAACGTGGAGCTCGACCCTCGCATTCGGCGCATCCGTCTGCTTGGTGTTGCTGGCTGCCGATGTTGCATGTTGTTTGTAATTAGTAATGGTTGCCGCTGCTGCGTGCCATTGTTGTTTGTAGCTGAAGGGTGCTGCTGATGGCAACGTCTGCTTTGTGCGTGCTGCTGACCGCTACCTGCTCCTGCTGTTTGCTGTTGCTGTGCGCTGACGCCATTGCTGCATGTTTCGAATTTCGTGCTGCTGACATCGGGACATGGGGGCGTGTTGGGCCGCCACCAGGTGATCTTCAGCCACCTTGAGGCCGTCTGAGGGCCAAGTCTGGATATTAAGAAGCAGCAGTGGGTTCTCATTTCTAACGATGTTCCACGGTGGCTGTGGAGGGAGCCTGGTCAGACGGAAGCCTGTGCAAAGGAGGAGAGAAACAAAAAGGCGCATTGGGCGCCTTGTTTTCCTGAGTGGACGGCGCGGTTCCAGAGCTCTCTGAGGGACCTTCTCTCGGAAGCCTCCTGGAGGCGGCTTTGGGGCTGCCTTGAGGCGTCGCGAAGGTCTCTTGGGACCTGATCTGGGTCTTTGGGGAGCCTTCTCAGGTGTCTGGGGGGCCTCTTCGGGGCCAGCTGGCGGGTTCGGGAATCATCCTGGAGCGGACGGCGCGAACTGTCAGTTCGAGTTCAACACCGTGGGGCCCTCTTACAGCCGTCTCGGGCCGTTTGGGGGGGCCCTTTGTGGGCCGTCTTGGGGGGCCCTTTTTGGGCCCTCTTTGGGCCGTCTTGGAGACCTCTTGGGGGGGCCGTCTTGGGTTGCGTGGGTTTTGGGGCCGTCTTTGGGCAGTCGTGGACTGTCTGGGAGCTCTCCCGGGGGGCCTCCGGGGACGGGAGCACCCCGGCGCTCCGGCGCGCACCGCCCGCCCGCCCACCCAGAGGCGGCGGGCATGGAGCAGCAGGGCAGGTTTCGGTCGGGCACGTCCTCCTACAGGCAGGTTTGGGCGAGACATGAAACATGATCCAACAATCTTCACGAAGAGCCAGACAATACAGAACACATATTCCCCTGACTATTATTTTAACTATGTCTGATGATCTTGCTGCAGGGGGGCACGCCCGACCCCAGGGCAGGTGGAAGGTCACGGATGCAGAATGCGTCAGGGAAGTCCATGGCGAAGGCGCGCCCGTGTACACCAGGGGCTCGTCCACAAGAAACCGTCCACAAGAAACCCAACCCTGAGACCCCAGGACGTCCATCCATTGTTTGTGTGGGAGCGTCACGCTTCCCAGAGCAAAACCATCGAAGCCCAAGAAACCAAGGGCACCCAGGAGGCAAGCAGGGTGTCTCTTGGCAGGGGTCTCCTCTCTGTATCTGACGGTTGCGGGGCTGTTGGAGCTAACGCAAGCGTTCAATCCCCCAGAGTGGATCGGACGTGACAGCAGAAACCCTCCGTCCAGCTCCCGGGTGCGGCAACGGGCCAGGCGCGACGCTTGAACTTGCCCCAGGCAGGGTTGCCACGCGGCCGACGCCGCCGAAAGGTCGGTCGGGTCGGTCGAAAGCTGTGCTCAGGGCCGCAGCCTGAGGTTGCGGCCCTGAGCACAGGAGGAGGAGGAGTTTTAAACCCGCGTGCTCCCGCCCGTGAGTGGGTGCCCCTGGTCTCGGCACCCCGCGCAGGCAGAACGGCCCGGAGGAGAAGGAGGAGGAGGAGGAGGAGGAGAAGGAGGAGGAGGAGGAGATCGCTGAAGACCACGAGCGGTGGTCTTCAGCGACCTCCTCGAGGGCGCCCCCCCTCGAGCCGTGCCGTGGCGCCTGGCGGCCACGGCCGCTTCTCGCGGACGACGCATAGAAAGCGACGCGCGCCATCGTCCCCGCCGTGCCCGGACCGCCCGCGGCAAACTTTGTCTCGCCCGCCGTCGTCTCTCTGCTTGCGCACCGGCTGGTGCTGGCTTCCCCCCCCTCCTCCTCCTCCTCCTCCTCCTCGTCCCTCTCCTCCCTCCCTCCCCCCCTCCCTCCCTCCCTCCCTCCCTTCCTCCTCCCTCCCTCCCCTCCCCTCCCTCCCTCCCCCTCCCCTCCCTCCCTCCTCCTCTTCCTCCTCCCTTCCTTCCTCCTCCTCCCCTCCTCCTCCTCCTCTTCCTCCGCCTCCTCCTCCTCTGCGTCACCCTAGTGTGACAGGGGGCCCGCCTGTTGAATGCTTCACTTTGATCACGCACTGGCCAGTGCAAGGCTTACTTGGCTTGACTTGACGCCGTCGTCTGCGGATGTTGGTTCGTGCGAGCGCGCATCTACAACGATTCCAGATCGCAAAGGAGATGCCGGCCACGTGGCGACCCGTGTTATGTGCCCGCTGTCGTTGTCGTCGTCGTCGTCGTTGTCGTCGTCGTCATCATCGCGGTATCGTCGTCGTCGTCGTCGCCGTCGCCGTCGTCGTCATCGTCGTCGTCATTCCCTCCCTCCTCTGCGTTTGCAAAGAAGGCGCCGTCCAGCTGACGGATGCGAGGAGCGTGGAGCAAGAAGGAAGAAGGGAGGTTTGAGAAGAGGCCACCACACGAATGTCTCAATGGCCTCGGCACGCGCATGGCCAAACATCTGGTCTCCTTTTGGGTCGCCGATTGGCTCTCGTGGATGGCCGTCACGGTCCCAGAGCTCTCTAAGGGATCTCCCCTCGAAGTCTCTTGGAGGCGGTTTGTGGGGTGTCTTGCGACCCTCGGGACCCTCTTGGGTCTCATATGGACATCGTGCGGACCTCCTGGGGCTTCTGGGGGGCTCCTTCGGGGTGGAGGGTGCGGAATCCAAGATCCAATCTCTTTCTTGGGGCCCTCTTGGGTCCCTCTCGGGGCCGTCGTGGGGCCCTCTTGGGTCCCTCTCGAGGCCGTCCCGCCTGGGGGGGCGACAGTGGGGGGCCTCTGGGGCCATCGTGTAGCATCGGAAGCTTGAAACAAGCGAGACTGTCGAGATTGTTGGAAGACCCATCGGAAATCACCGATTCTAGATTCTCGGGGCCCTCGTGGGCAGCTTCTTGGGACGTTCCTGGGCCGTCGTGGGGGCCGCTTGGGCCGGTAGGGCCGCCCTGGGGCCGTGTTGGGTCCCTCGTGGGGCTGCCCGGGGCCGCCGTTGGGCCCCTCGGGCCGCCGCCCAGCGCCCTGCGGCCGCCTGCTGTGGGCTCTCTTCGGGGGCCTCCGAGGGGCCGCTTGGGGCCGATGCTCGGGTGTTGCTAGAAGGGCCCCTGGCCCAAGGTGCCCCCAGCTCTTCGCTCCATGTTTGAGCCCCTGGGGCCCTCTGGGTCTCGCGAGGGGTGCCCTGGAGGCCGTCTGGGGCACCCCGAGAATCCTGGGGGTAGCTTGGGCCAGGGGTACTTCTGGCAACACCCGAGATGTTGGGCGCGTCTGGCGGCATCGTGCAGCGTCGGCGGCCCAGAGAGGCAGGAGCGTCTTGATCCTGGAACAGCGCAGAAGGGGAATCCCCGATGTTGCTTTCGCTAGGCCCTCTTGGGGGGCCTTCTGGGACTCCCTTAGGGACAAGGAAAGGCGACACCAACACCACCAGGGCGAGGAGGTGTGAGGAGGCGAGGGGGGTCTCCCTGGTGGTGTGGTCCCCCCCTCTCGCTCGAGACATCCCCAGCCTTCAGCTCGGGGAGAAATAGTGGACCTCCTCGCTTAGATGGGCCCCCTGGTGGTGTTGGTGTCGCTTCTCCTCCCTCCGATCCCTTGGGCCGTCTCGGGAGGGCTCCCGCACCGTCGTTGCCGTCTTAGGGGGGCTGCTTCGGCCGTCTTTGGGCTCCGCTGGGCCGGGGATGGGAGCGTGGCCCGAGGCCCCTCTTGGGCCCTCTTGGCTCCCTCGGGGGGCCGTCGTGGGCCGCCTTGAGGCCCCCGTTGGCAACCGGGGGGCCCTCTGAGAGGGGCCCGTGGGGCCGCCCGGCAGCGATACTGAGGGCGTCGTGGGCCGTCATGGATCTCTGGAAACCCGCCGGGGCGCGAACGTGGAAGTTTTCTTTGTTCTTCTTTCTGTTGCTATTCCTTCTTGTTGTTGCATGTGGTTTAGCGTTTTTTTTCTCTGTCGATTAAAATAAGAAAACGCTGAATTGGGCTGCCCTGGGCCCTCTGGGAAAGGCCTCTTGGAGGGTCCTCAGGCCGTCCTGAGGGCCCCACTGGGCCGTCCAGGGCGCCTCTTCGGCCATCTCCCTGTGGGTTCTCTGCCGGGCCCCGTGTGCGGAGCACGGCCGGCGAGGCCTCCGCGGAGCCTGTCGCAGAGCTGCCCCGGGGGCACCCCGCGGCGCCCCGGGGCCCCTCGGAGGGAAGACGGAGCGACGGAGGCACACGTCCTTCTCTGAAGGGGCCCTGGGACGCACAGCTGACACAAGCAGAAGGATTCACCACATTTGCCCATATCTGCTGGATGTTCGTCTCTCCCCCTATTTTCGCATATTTGCCTGGGCGTCGACGACTACTTGTGTCTGTGTGTGTGTTTTTTGTCCCTCCTGATTCTCGCACGCAGCGGCAAGGCGAAGCGAGGCGCGCCGCGTCCCGCCAGAGAAGCCGACCCGCAACGGGGCGAGGCGCGGGGGCACAGGGCAGGGCGCCTTGGGAGCGCTCTGTGGACCTTCTGGGAGGCCATCTTCGGCCGTCTCGGGTTGTGAATGCCACGACAATGGACATCCTAACAGTCCTATCATCGAGTTAAACATGTGTTTAAAATGTAGGAAACATGTCCTGAACATGTCTAGAACATGTTATAGTACTTGATTTCTGAGGTACGTTAACACATGTTTTAAGACACCAGGAAATTATTTGGCAGCACGCTTCCTCTCCATGGATCATCCTCCACAAATCTCGGGGCCCTCGTGGGGGCCTCCCCGGGCCTCTCGGAGCGCCCTGTGCCCGTCCTGGAGCGTCTGGGAGCGCGCCCGGGACTGCTCGGGCTCGCACATGGGTCGCGGGTGGGGCGCCTGCGACGCCATGTTCGGCCCAGATCGTGCTCTTCGCGCGCGCGGGGGCCCTGCAATGTGGTAGAGATGACGCTGGGCTCCAGCTGCGCCTCCCACATCTCGCTGAGCACTGACAACGCGTATTGCCACTGCCCGCCCTTTCTGCATGCGCTGGCAGTCGCAACGTAGTGGCCTGGGACGAGTTGCACACCCAACTGGACTCCTTCGCGGAGCAACCGCAGTGCGGCGCTCCACTGTTTTGTGAAGCCGCAGTTCTTGATCGAAGCTTCGAGGGACATACGTAACGCCCTCTTGAGACTATAAAAGAAGACATGGCAAGTATCCTTGAGCCAAAATGGCTTGAGCAAATGGCTACGGACTCCTCCTCCTCCTCCTCCTCCTCCTCCTCGCTCCTGATCCTCATCCTCATCCTCATCCTTCTCTTCCTCCTCCTCCTCCTCCTCCTCCTCCTCCTCCTCCTCCTCTTCTCCCTCCGCAACCGCCGCCTCCGCCTCCGCCTCCGCCGCCTCCGCCTCTGCCTCCGCAACCGCCTCCTCCTCCTCCTCCTCCTCCTCCTCCTCCTCCTCCTCCTCCTCCATCTTCGTCCCTCCATCCCTCCTCCTCCTCCTCCTCCTCCTCGTCCTCGTCCTCGTCCTCGTCCTCCTCATAAAACGCCTCATTGGGTTTCGAAGCGTGTGATGGGTGTGCCCAAATGGGGCGGGGCACCATGCGAACCCTGCCACTGGGGCCTGCGGTGGAGCTCCCAATGGGGCCGCGGAGCGTGTGACGGGGTGTGCCGAACTGAGACGGGACACCATGCGAACCCTGCCACTGGGGAAGTTTCCGTGCAGCTACCCATGGGGTCACGAAGCGTGTGAGGGGAATCGGAATGGGGCGGGACGCATTGCGAACCCTGCCGCTGGGAACTTTGGTGAAGCTCCCTATGGGGTCGCGAAGCGTGTGAGAATTGTGCCGGAATTGATTGACGAACCGCGCACAGTCACAATTATACGCGCTCCGCGGGGGGGGGGCCTCGCTTGAACAAGCACCCCTGTCGCCACAAAAGGGCGGCAGCTCCTGCATCGCGCGCCCGCCCTCGCCCTCCCCCCACTGGAGCGCCGCGAGAGGGGGGAAGGATGAGGGGAGGGATGACTAAGGACGGAAGGGCGGCGCTTGCACGGCTCGAGCGCGCTCAACGGTCGGCGGAGGCCAGGCAAGGGTTCTGCGAACTCCCGTGCGGGCCACAGCTTTTGCAGAGGCTGCCCAGGTGGCCTAGTGTTGCGAACCTACACAGCGTCAACAGACGAACTACCTACCGGGACACCCAAACCCAACCCGAAGACCCGATTCCCACCAGCCCTTTGGGCGTAGGTGGTCTAAAAAGTTTCCTCTTTGACCCTCCTTATTTTCCTTCGGAGAAGGGTTTATCACTGTTCCAATTAATAGACACCCCCTCCCCCAGGCGACTCGGAGCCAACCCAGGTCCATGCGAGCACCCCCCCACCATCCCCTATAACAACAACACAAAACACACTCGGCCCCCACTATCCCTTTGTACAAAAACCAGATGGAACACACTTTGTCTCCAAATTCGGAGCATGCGCAGCAAACCCGATGCGGCCTCCCCGCGCCATCCCTGTCAACAAACAATACAGAGTACACTTGGTGGCGGCAGCGGCGGCTGCGGCGGGGGCAGCGGCTGCGGCGGCTGCGGGGGTGGCGTCGGCGGGGGCGGAGGCGGCGGGGGCGGCGGCGGCGGCGGCGGCGGCGGCGGTGGCGGCGGCGGCGGCAGCGGTGGCGGCAGCGACTGCGGCGGCAGCGGCTGCGGCGGCGGCGATTTGGCAGCGGGGGCGACGGTGGCGGCGGCGGCGGCGGCGGCGGCGGCGGGCGGCGCGGTGGCGGCGGCGGCGGCGGACAGCGGCGGCGGCGGCGGCGGCGGCGGATTGGCCCCCAGTAGCTGCATATCATATGCTGCAACGAGACGGCTTGCGAGCGGGGGGGGGCGTTTTGACCCCTCCCCCCCCCCTCCCCTGGACCTCGACGGGGGGTTTCCCGACGCGTTGGAGCGTCCAAAACGGCCTCGGCGAGGAAGCCAAAATCATTTGTTTGAGCAGGGTTCGGGGTCCATTTTGGCCTCCTGGGGGGGGGGGGGGGGGGGCCAATTGAGTCCCCCCCTCCTGTGATCGATTCCTTCCAAGATGGGCCCCAAGAGGCGCCCAGGAGGCCCCAAGAGGCCCCGAGATGGCCCCAAGATGGCCCCACGTGGCCCCAAGAAGCCCCCAAGAGGCTCCCAGGATGCCCCCAAGAGGCTTCCAAGAGACCCAAGAGGCCCCAAGAGGCCCCCCAAAGGCACCCAAGACGCTCCAAGAGGCCTCGGCGAGGCTGCCAAAATCATTGATGATTTTACATAATTGTGGCCACATTGGGGCCCCCTGGGGGGGGGGCACTGCTTCAGACGACTCCAAGAACGCCTGGGGCAGCCCAAGATGTCGGCGTTCTCGCCTTTCCGCTTCCGGTGGCCATCCGAGGCTTCACGATGACTCCAAGATGGCCCAAGAGGGCTCCAAAAACGCCCCAGGAGGCCCCAACAGGCGCCCCAGAGGCCTCCAAGAGGCTCCCCAAAAAACCCTAAGCGGCCCAAAGAAGCTCTCCGAGGCACCTAAGACGCTCTAAGAGGCGCCCGGGACCGCCAAGAGGCCCCCAAGACACTCCAAGAGGTCTCCACTGAAGGACCCTTCCTCTGTGTGCTGCCCACTTCCCTGATCGAGGCACTTCCTCTGGGCATCGTTTCTGGATGGGCTGGTGGGGTTACTTTTGTTTGGTCGCGGGCGGACGTGCATTCGCAGTCGCCGAGCTGAGAGGTCCGGGCCACGGGCCTGTCACATTAGCAACGCGCAAGCCTAAAAGCACAGCGGGCGCGCCCGGAATCAGGACCTACCGCCACTGGGGCCGCAGGCAGAGGCTGCCAGGGGAGCTGATGCACACATGCGAGTGAATCGGGTCCTGCACGCCAGGAGAGGTCGTGACCTGACTGGTGGGGTTACTCTTTTGGTCGGCGGCCGTGCGACAAAGATCAGCCGGCAACAGGCGTGTCTGGGACGGCGGGACAGGCAAATTCCACGCAAGGCGTGCAATGCACGTGCACGGAGCAAATGCCCCGCATTCACAGGGACGCACCTAGCGCACGGAGGTGCAGGCTGCTCTAGAATTTCGGGTTAGGGGGGGGGATGGGCTCCACATGTTTTTGTTCCATGTTCCCCGACCCCCCCCCCCACTGGAAATGGAGGGCAACTTGAGGCCTTCGGGTTGGGTTGAGGCGGTTTGGTGGGTGATGACTTCCCCCGCCTCCCTCTCCCCCATCTGCCCACCCACAGCGGGGGGGGGAAGAGGAGGAGGAGGAGGAGGAGGAGGTGGAGGAGGAGGGGGGGGAGGAGGGGGTGGAGGAGGAGGAGGAGAAGAGGAGGAGGAGGAGGGGGGAGAGGAGGAGGAGGAGGAGGAGGTGGGGGAGAAGAGAGTAGGAGAAGGAGGAGGAGTAGCAGGAAGAGGAGGGGGAGGAGGAGGGGGATGAGGAGGAGGAGGAGGAGAGGGCGGAGGAGGAGGAGGCAGGCCGCAGGAAAGACGCCCGTCGTGCCGCCCCCGCCCCCGGGCCGCCCGCCCAGAACGGGGCGGCAGGTCCCCGCCCTCCCCCCGCGCCCGGGAGGGCCAGGCCCTCGCGCCGCCGGCGCTGGGAGGCGGGCCGCTGCGGACTGCTGCGCTGGTGGGTTTAAGGCGTGCCTGTCCCCCTCCAGGGGGATCTTCGACGAAAAATGCAAAATACAACAAAAATGGCCCAGAAAAACAAACAAACACTCAAAACATGATCCCCGAACAATTTTTGGATTATTTTTTTGTTATTTCGGGGGTATCTCTTATTTGTCGTCGAAAATCCTTCTGTAGGGGGACAGGCCCGACATAATGGTGGGTTCGGGCGGCACATCTTTGTTTTTAACCATGGCGAAACCCAGACCCTCAAGTGGGCCCTGGAAACGACAGGGCCGTTTCGTTACCGGTTCCGTTTTGCCGGTTTGTTGCCGGTTCCGACGCCGTTTTTTTACCGGTTCTGTCGCCGTTCTTTTACGCGGGTTCCCGCTGGAGCCGTTGTTGTTGCCGTTTCCGGTCGCCGTTTTTGTTGCCGTGTCCATTTTCCAGGGGCACTTTTTCGGAAACGGTGAAAAAACGGCCCTGCCATTTCCGGGGCCCACTAAGACCCAGACCCCCTCGGGCAATGAAAAAACATCACGACGGGAGGTATTTTGCTGTTCTCGGCCTCTGGGGGCCCTAGCCGGCCCGCGAGACTGTCACGAAACGACTCAGGACAGAAAACCGGTCGAGGGGAATGGGTCGAGACCTCCAGGGGTCGACGCAATGAAAAAATCATGACGTCGGGGGTCTGGGAACTCAGCCCACATGCTCCCACACTGGCGGGCGAGGCCACCATGGGGAGTCAGAGCAGAAGAGGAGCATGAGGAGGAAGTGGAGGGTTCGGAGGGAGGAGGAGGAGAGGAGGAGAGGAGAAGGAGAGGAGGAGAGCAGGAGTCAGACGCGCCGCGCTGCGAATTCAAAACGAGGACACACAGGAGGGCTGGGACCTACTAGAGATTGAACACCGGTACCACGGGAAAGGGGTTCAGACCTCTGGGGGTCCACGGTGTGAAAGACACCACGACGGCGGCAATCCTCGATACGCCCGTTTTGAAACGCAACGCGTACCGTGCTTAAAACGTCCGTGTCAATACGTTGCGTGTTGGCTCAGCGTATTGGCTCACGTCTTGGCGAACGCATCGCGTCATACCTACGTGTTCAGTCTGCGTGCTGAGCTCCGTATGAGTACGCTACGTGCTGCGTGTTGCGTATCGGGGAAGAGAAGGTGCGGGGAGATCAATCAGGATCGAATCGGGACATCACGAGGTCAACAGGTGCGTCGGGTCGGTCTGCATCGGCACGGAGTCGGCATCGCGTCGGGCCGACTGCGAGCCCACGCCATAATGCGCATCGGGCCGCGTCGGGTCGCCCGGGAACCGTGATGGAAGCGTACAGTGGAGGCCAGTCCACAAGAAACCTTCCACAAGAAACGCAGCCCTGATACCCCGGGACGTCCATTGCATGCCTAACAAAGGTGTCCTCAGAACACAAAACAATGACCTAGTACCAATAACACTGTTCTTGACACTTGTAACAGAACTCCGATGTTCCGAAACACGACAGCCTCGGACAGAAAGGCTTTACTAACATGCCGTGCAAGCCACAACATAAGGTTCTTGCAACATCAAGGTCGTCCCGCCACTGCTAAACGAAGGCTTATGACCACGCAGCATGTTCTGGCCTCCGGCTCACCACCCGAACCCTGCAGCCAGACCCGCTCCCCTCGAAGAGCGAGGCTCCTCCAAAGTCATCCGCGGTTGCATGCGGCCGCCCTCCCGGCCTTCGCATCCCACCCCCCGCCTCCCCAGAGCTCCGAAGCTGTGATCAGTTCACAACGTGGAACCCCAGAGGGGCCCTTTCCCAAGGGTCCCCTCTTTCATCCCGAGCGAATGCTTGACGATCCTGGGGCCCGGCGAGGGCCTCCCTGGAGGCAGAAAAAACTGCCAAACACCTCCCGCCGTTTTGCTTACGGCGCGGAGGCGTCAGGTCCATGTCGTCCCCTGTTTCCCTCGAGGGACGCCTAATCTCTCCCCGACTACGAAGCCGAAGCCGACCAATACCGACAGGCCGCAATCAACCCAGAAGGGCGAAACGACGAAGCGACCGCACAACAACGGAGTCGAACCGAGCCGACCGAGCGTAGCCGACCGACCGCGACGCGGCCGATCCGATCGCATCGCACATGCCCTCCCCATCTCAGCCTAGGTCGGGCCTGTTCTCCTACAAGCGGATGTTGGAGGATTTTGTTTTCATTTCAACAATACTAAATTAATAAGAAAACCGTCCCACGACTATTTTTGACTATTTTTGAATAGTCCTCCTGTAGAGGGACAGGCACGACTTAATCTCAGCCCCCCGCTTCCCTCGGAGGCGGTCCTCCAAAATGTCGTCCATCTCCCCCCGGTCCATGCGGCCGCCCTTGCCCTTGCCCTTGCCACCCTTGCCGCCTGGCATCGCGCAGGCGGGGCGCAGCAAGGCCGCCAAGGAGGCCGCCAGCCACTGGACCCCTGTCAGCTTTCCTCACGGGCGTCGCTGTCGCAGTCGCGTCTTGTAAGTCAGCGGCCAGCCCCGCGGTGGTGTATCGACTAAACACGGTCGTGCCTCTCACTTTGCCAAAGCAACTCTGACGTGGTCGGCCTCCGTCTCTCTCTCTCTCTCTCTCTCTGTTTGCTCTCTCTCCCTCTCTCCCTCTCTCCCTCTCTCTCTTTCTCCTTCTCAACTTCCCATCCCATCTTTCCCTCCTCCTCCTCCTCCTCCTCCTCCTCCTCCTCCTTTGGAGGCTTCCCAAGTGGGGGCGGCACAAATCGGGTCGAAGGGTCGCGCCGCATCGCCGAAGCATCGGCGATGGCGGGACGCAGAGCAGAAGCGGGCTCCAGCTCCCGCCGCATCGCCGATGCCTCGGCGACGCGGCGCGGTCGCAGGACCAGTCCGACGTGGGAGGCGTGTGCGAGGCGGGGCTTTATCCGTATCCACCGCCTGGGAACCGACGCCCTGGTGCCCCGACGGGTTGTGCGTACGTGGATACAGTTTGGCCCCCGGGGGCCGAATCCATCCATATATCCTCCACCGCCTGCGGAAGTTCGCGAAGATCGCCCCCCCCAGCGGTGGTTACGGAGGAATTCCCGCCTCGGAGCAGGGGCCCACGAGCCCTTCTCTGCGACTTTGGCCTGACTACCTACCAGACCACCCCAACCCAACCCGAAGACCCGAATTTCGGGTTGGGGGGGGTATGGGCTCCATATGTGTTTTTTCAATGTTCCTGGACCCCCCCCCCACTAGAAATCGAGGGTAAATCTGAGCCTTCGGGTTGGGTTGGGGTGGTTTGGTGGGCGGTGATGGCCCGAGCCCCCACGGCGCCGAGCGGCGCCGGAGAGCGGCCGCAGAGGGGGGCCGCGGCCCCTCGCGCGGCCGCCGCGAGCTGCGCGCGCGCCGCGGCGGGGCGCGGGGCCGCGCCGCCGCATCCGAGGCCGCCGCGCGGGCCAGAGAGCGAGCCCGCCGCTGCTGAGGGAGAGGGTCCCAGGCGGCGGAGGGAGCCAGGACCCTGACCTTCCAGAGAGCTATTTTTTAGCACTGGAGACCTAAAAACCTAAAACAACGAGACGAAACAGCCTAAAACCAAGACGTAGGATAGCTCTGGGAGAGGTTTTTAAGTCGCGTGCTATTTTTTAGCCCTCCTGGAAAGTCAGGGGAGGAGGAGGAGGGGGAGGAGGAGGAAGGACCAGTGGGGCGACATCGCTGTTGCATCCTGGGCGTTCTCTTCTCTCTCTGCCTCCTCCGCCTCCTGGCCTTCGATAGGGCCACCCCCTGCCCCACCCCCTTGTGCGCGCCACCAACCTGCTGCTCCGTTTCTGCAGGTTTGCTCTCTCGAACTGCCCGCGCTTCGGCCCCGTCGCCTTAGTGGGCCCCGGAAACGACAGGGCCGTTTTGTTACCGGGTCCGTTTTGCAGTTTTTTTGCCTGTTCCGGCGCCGTTTTTCCCCAAACAGCTTGCTGAACGGGGTGCTGTTGTGATAAAAGCTAACTCCGGCCGAGGGAAGTCGGAGCAGAGACATCCTCACAAAAATTTGATGGTCCGGGCGGTTTCGCTTGAGACATCCTCACAACTCTCGTTTCTGAGTTAGCCGGGATTGGCCGTTTCGCCTGAGACATCCTCGAAAAGTTGCGCTCCGGGACGCCGCGCGAGAGGTGGTCCAGGCCGTTTCGCTTGAGACATCCTCGAAACTCTGAGCCCCGAGGTGCCGTGCGAGAGGTGGTCCAGGCCGTTTCGCCTAAGACATCCTCGAAACTCTGAGCTCTGAGATGCCTTGCGCGAGGTGGTCCGGCCCGTTTCGCCTGAGACATCCTCGAAATTCTAACCTCGGAGATGCCGCGCGAGAGGTGGTCCGGCCCATCTCGCCTGAGACATCCTCGAACTTCTGAGCTCTGAGATGCCTTGCGCGAGGTGGTCCGGCTTGTCTCGCCTGAGACATCTTCGCAACTCTGAGCTCTGAGATGCCGTGCGCAAGGTTGTCCGGCCCGTTTCGCACAAGACATTCTCGCAACTCTGAGCTCTCAGATGCTGCGCAAGAGGAGATCCAGCCTGGGGGCCCAGAAGACCACATGTTACATATCCTCCCTGGGACCCTGGGAGCCCGCCTGAGACATCCTCGAACTTCTGTGCTCTGAGACCTGCGCGAGGTGGTCCGGCCCGTTTCGCATAAGACATTCTCGCAACTCTGAGCTCTGAGATGCCGTGCGCAAGGTTGTCCGGCCTGTTTCGCACAAGACATTCTCGCAACTCTGAGCTCTCAGATGCTGCGCAAGAGGTGGTCCAGCCTGGGGGCCCAGAAGACCAAATGTTACATATCCCCCCTGGTACCCTGGGAGCCCCAGGAGGCCCCAGAGAGCTTCAGGAGGCCGCAGGACGACCAGGACAGCCCCTAGGGGTCCGCAGGAGATTCCCAGGAGGCTCCCAGGAGGCCCCAGGAGGCCCCCCACCAGAACGTGTCAAGTTAATACACATCCTGTGTCGATTCGTTGATTTTTCATGCTCTTGTGGCCCCCCCCATTTGGGGGGGGCCCGACGGCCACATGTTAGATATCCCCCCTGGGAGCCCCAAGAGGCTTCAGGAAACCCCAGGTGGAGTTCAGGAGGCCACAGGAGGCCCAGGAGGAAGCCCCAGGAGGGCACCAGGAGGTCCCAGGAGGCCCCAGGAGGCCCCCGCAACTCGGAGCTCTGAGACGCCGCGCTCCAGGTGGTCCGGCCCGTTTCGCCTGAGACTTCCTCGCAGCACGTTTCGCCCGAGACATCGTCGCAACTCTGGGGTCCGAAATGCCGCGCGCGAGGTGGTCCAGCCCGTTACGCTGGAGACATCATCGCAACTCTGGGCTCCGAGATGCCGTTCGGGATGAAGAGGAGGTGGAGGAGGAGGAGGCATATTTTAAAATGCCATGCCAGCCCGCACTGGGGTCCCCAGGAGATTCCCAGGAGGCCCCCAGGAGGCCCCAGGAGGCCCCCCACCAGAACGTGTCAAGTCAACAAATATCCGGCGTCGATTCGTTGATTTTTCCTGCTCTTGTGGCCCCTCTCATTTTAGGGTGGCCCGACGGCCACATGTTAGATATCCCCCCCTGGGAGCCCCAAGAGGCTTCAGGAAGCCCCAGGTGGGGTTCAGGAGGCCACAGGAGGCCCAGGAGGAAGCCCCAGGAGGTCACCAGGAGGCCCCAGGAGGCCCCCGCAACTCGGAGCTCTGAGACGCCGCGCTCGAGGTGGTCTGGCCCGTTTCGCCTGAGACTTCCTCGCAGCACGTTTCGCCCGAGACATCGTCGCAACTCTGGGGTCCGAAATGCCGCGCGCGAGGTGGTCCAGCCCGTTACGCTGGAGACATCCTCGCAACTCTGGGCTCCGAGATGCCCTGCGCGAGGTGGTCCGGCCCATCTCGCCTGAGACATCTTGGCAACTCTGAGCTCTGAGATGCCGTGCGCAAGGTTGTCCGGCCCGTTTCGCAGAAGACATTCTCGCAACTCTGAGCTCTCAGATGCTGCGCAAGAGGTGGTCCAGCCTGGGGGCCCAGAAGACCACATGTTACATATCCTCCCTGGGACCCTGGGAGCCCCAGGAGGCCCCAGAGAGCTACAGGAGGCCGCAGGACGCCACAGGCCCCAGGGGTCCGCAGGAGATTCCCAGGAGGCTCCCAGGAGGCCTCAGGAGGCCTCTTATCAGAACGTGCCAAGTTAATACACATCCGGTGTCGATTCGTTGATTTTTCATGCTCTTGTGGCCCCCCCATTTGGGGGGGCCCCGACGGCCACATGTTAGATATCCCCCCCTGGGAGCCCCAAGAGGCTTCAGGAAACCCCAGGTGGAGTTCAGGAGGCCACAGGAGGCCCAGGAGGAAGCCCCAGGAAGGCACCAGGAGGTCCCAGGAGGCCCCAGGAGGCCCCCGCAACTCGGAGCTCTGAGACGCCGCGCTCCAGGTGGTCCGGCCCGTTTCGCCTGAGACTTCCTCGCAGCACGTTTCGCCCGAGACATCGTCGCAACTCTGGGGTCCGAAATGCCGCGCGCGAGGTGGTCCAGCCCGTTACGCTGGAGACATCCTCGCAACTCTGGGCTCCGAGATGCTCTGCGCGAGGTGGTCCGGCCCATCTCGCCTGAGACATCCTCGCAACTCTGAGCTTTGAGATGCCGTGCGCAAGGTGGTCCAGCCCGTTTCGCACAAGACATTCTCGCAACTCTGAGCTCTCAGATGCTGCGCAAGAGGTGGTCCAGCCTGGGGGCCCAGAAGACCACATGTTACATATCCCTCCTGGGACCCTGGGAGCCCCAGGAGGCCCCAGAGAGCTTCAGGAGGCCGCAGGACGCCCAGGACAGCCCCCAGGGGTCCGCAGGAGATTCCCAGGAGGCTCCCAGGAGGCCCCAGGAGGCCATATCAGAACGTGTCAAGTTAATACACATCCTGTGTCGATTCGTTGATTTTTCATGCTCTTGTGGCCCCCCCCCCATTTGGGGGGGCCCCGACGGCCACATGTTAGATATCCCCCCCTGGGAGCCCCAAGAGGCTTCAGGAAGGCCCAGGTGGGGTCCAGGAGGCCACAGGAGGCCCAGGAGGAAGCCCCAGGAGGTCACCAGGAGGTCCCAGGAGGCCCCAGGAGGACCCCGCAACTCGGAGCTCTGAGACGCCGCGCTCCAGGTGGTCCGGCCCGTTTCGCCTGAGACTTCCTCGCAGCACGTTTCGCCCGAGACATCGTCGCAACTCTGGGGTCCGAAATGCCGCGCGCGAGGTGGTCCAGCCCGTTACCCTGGAGACATCCTCGCAACTCTGGGCTCCGAGATGCCGTTCGGGATGAAGAGGAGGTGGAGGAGGAGGAGGAGGAGGAGGAGGAGGAGGAGGAGGAGGAGGAGGAGGAGGAGGCATGTTTTAACATGCCATGCCAGCCCGCACTGGACGGGCACGCAATCGACCTTGGAAACCGCAGTGGGTCTAAAAACCTTGTTTGTGGGTGCTGCACTCTGGCTATAATTTTACCGGTTCCGTCGCCGTTTGTTGACCGGTTCTGGCTGCGCCGTTTTTGTTGCCATTTCTGGTCGCCGTTTTTCTGCCGTTTCCATTTTCAAAAAAAAAAAAAATGTTTGTGGAAACGGTGAAAAAAAAACGGCCCTGCCGTTTCCGGGGCCCACAAAGGCCACGACACACGCTCGTCGGCCGCCCCGACCTGCTGCTCCGTTTCTGCAGGCTTGCTCTCTCGAGCTGCCCGCGCGTCGGCCCCGTCGCCCCCCCGAGGCCCTCCAGGAACGACGCCGCGATGCAGTGCAGCTGCAGCACGCCGCAGAGCCAGGCCCCACCGACCAGCTTCGGCGGCCAACGGGGCCGGGTGCGCTCGCGCGGCCCGTCCGGCCGCCCCCGCCTCGGGCGCCGCCCAGAGCTGGGCCACCGCCAGCTCCGCCCCCCAGCGGCGCGCGAGGGCGCTGGCCGCGGCGGCGGCCACCGCGCCGCCGGGAGCCTCGGCCTCGCTGCGCGGGCGCGCCGCCGCTGGGCCGAGCCGGGCCGGGCACGGCGCGCGGCGCCTGCGCGGCGCGCCCCCTGGGAGAGACCTCTCGGGGGCTGCTCGTGGGCGGCGCGGGCGGGCCTCCCACGGCCGCGCGCCCTCCAGCGAGCGGTGGGGTCTCCGCGGTCTCCGTGCTCGCCGCCCCCGCCCTGAGGCGGAAGGGGCGGAGGAGGCCGCCTGCTGTTCGGAAGCGGCGCCGCCGCCCGTCCACGGCCCTAGGTGGCCGTGTGCGGGCCGGCGGCCGCCGCGGCGGCGGATGGTGCCGCGGCGGCTGCCGCGGCCGCCGCCGACGGCGCGCACAGCTCGGGGGCCAGAAGGCCAGCACCGCGCACGGGGGACGAGCAGATGGCGAGGCGCGGCCGTCGGGGGCAGGAGCAGGCCGGGCCCGCGGCGCCGGCGGGGGCCGGAGGCGAGGACGCCTGGGCCGGCGAGCTGCCTCCGAGGGCGGCGGGGGGCACCACCTCCTCGGGGGGCGGTGCCGCGTGGCGCTGCGGCGGCGGCGGCGGTGCCGCCCGCGGCGGCGGGGCGGCGACCGACGCCTGGCGGCGGCTGCGGTCACGGCCGGGCCGCAGCAACACACCGGCGTCATGCACGGCGGGCGCCGAGCAGCTCGGTGTCCGTGGCCGCGCCCGCGCCGCCTGGCAGCGGCGCGCCCTTTGCGGGCGAGCGGGGGCGGGAGCGGAGGGCGATCGGGCGTCCTGGCGGCGGGCCACTGTGGCGCCCGTGCCTTCCAAGCATAGGAGCCCCCCACGGAAGTACGCCCCAAACCACATACACGAATGCGGCCCCCCAGTCCGCGAGACCAGCCTCATGATACTGACGTTCGCGCAGTCTGTTCTCTCGAGATCCACGTGGATCAGTGAAATTACGTCCTTTTTGCAATCCCGACAACAACGCTGGCGTTCGCACCTCGCGCCCCGGCACCGCTGGGCCGGTGCCTGGCCCCTGCTGCCAGGAGCTGCTGCCACTGGTGCTGACCCTCCTCGCCCTCCTCCTCCTCCTCCTCCTCCTCCTCCTCCTCCTCCTCCTCCTCCTCCTCCTCCTCCTCCGCCTCATCCTCCTCCTTCTCGTCCTCCTCATCCGCCTCCTCCTGCACCTCCTCTTCCTCCTCGTCCTGCTCCTCCTCCTCCTCCTCCCCCTCCTCCTTGTCCGCGCGGTGCTGCGTGCTGGCGGTGATCCGCAGGCCTTCCCCTTCGCGGTCGGAAAGTCCGGGGCCAGGCAAGTCCAGTCATGCCCCCCAACCGGTTGCGGAAAGACAATGTTTGCCGCAGTGCGCTTTGCACGACATCACTCCTCCTCCTCCTCCTCCTCCTCCTTCTCCTCCTCTTCTCCTCCTCCTCCTCCTCCTCCTCCCTTCTCCTCCTCCTCCTCCTCCTCTTCCTCTTCTTCCTCTCAGTATTATTCGTACCCTTCTGTTTAATACTGTTATTCTTAGTATTCTTAGTATTATTATAATTCGTACGATTCGTATGAGTATTCGTCTTAGTACGGTCACTATTATTCGTAGTATTCTTCTTCTGTTTATTATTACTCCTCTTCCTCCTCCTCCTCCTTCTCATTCTCCTCCTTGTCCGCGCGGTGCTGCGTGCTGGCGGTGTTCCGAAGGCCTTCCATTTCGCGGTCGGAAGGTCCGGGGCCAGGCTTGTCCAGCCACGGCTCCAAACGGGTTGCGGAAAGGCCCTGTTTGCCTCAGTGCTGTCCACACGACATCACTCCTCCTCCTCCTCCTCCTCCTCCTCCTCCTCCTCCTCCTCCTCCTCTTCTTCCTCTTCCTCTCCTCCTCCTCCTCCTCCTCCTTCTCCTCTTGCTCCTCCTCCTCATCCGCCTCCTCATCTTCATCCTCTCCTCCTGCTCCTCCTCCTCCTCTTCCTCCTCCTCCATCCTCCCCCACGGTGGGGGAGCATCGGATAAGGAAGCATTGGGTAAAGAATCCACGGCCTGGAGGCCAGTGGAAACGTAATCGCGGATTGGCAGTGGATGGTGTCGCCGCCCTCATCCGATAAGGAACCCTCCAAGGTCTGAAGCCTCCCGCGCACCTGCCTTAGCCAACGCCCCCACCGGATTCCCTCCCCCTGATTATTGCCCTCCCGGGTCCACGACGAGCGGTCGAAGCGCCACTGGGATGCGAGGGCGAACAAAAACCAGAATAGAGAGGAACTGGCGGCAGCGCAGCAACGGCAATGAAAACATGGTCACACGGAGAAAAAACACATATAGATATAATGTATGTGCATATATCAACGTGAAAGGCCGAACAGTAATTCATTGACCCTGGGTGCGTGGCTGAAGCGGGATTCCGCGATGCGGATTCTTGATGATGTTGTTGGTTGTTTGTTCGTTTGTTTGTTTGCTTGATTGATTGATTGTTGTTGTTTGGCGTCGACACCCCCGCGACCCGGCCCGCGACCCACCCGCAAACCACCTCGCGACCCGCCCGCGACCCTCACGCGACCAAGCCGCGACCCATCCCGCCACCCACCCGCGACCCACCCGGCGACCCGCCCGCGACCCTCCCGCGACCAATCCGCGACACACCCACGACCCACCCGCGACCCACCCGCGACTTTGTTTCGTCAGCGGCGAGGCGGCGAACTCCGCTCCAGCGAGAATCTAGATTGGGGCACTAACTAGCGAATTGGCCGGCGAGCAAAGAGTGGGGGGGATGGCCGAGAGGAAGAAGGGACGCCCAGACGCCGACGAGTTCGACGATGAGCAACCAATGGGGCAGCAGCAGCCAGGCGCGAAGGGCCAGAGCGTGGTGGGCGGCCGTGGCGAACCACGGTGGCAAGGGCGGGGAGCGGCAGCCAGCGGCTGGGGCTGGCTGGGGGCACAGTGGGACACCGCGTACGACGTACCGCGGCGCACCGAGGAGAAGACACAGCACTGAGCTGTGCGGAGGCGGGAGCAGCGGCCAGATGGCTGGCAATGACAAGGATACTGCGGCGTGACCGCCCGAATCCACCCGCGACACATCCTGCTACCCAACCCGCGACCCATCTGCGACCCACCCGCGACCCACCCGCGACCCACCCGCGACCCAACCGAGACCCACGCCGCGACCTAACCACATTGCTTCAACGAAAAATCGGCGCCTGCGGCGGGCTCGTTGTATGATTCGAAAAAAATTGAGGCGCCTGCGGCGGGCTTTTTCAGAGCTTCGCGGACTGCAGAGGCCCCCGCCGCCCCTTCACTCTTATCCGCGACTGCGGGGGCATCCCTAAATGCACACATACACATCTGTCCATCTGTTGAAGATACTCTGCTCTGCCCTTGACAGAATGGCGCAGTCCTCCTCCTCCTCCTCCTCCTCCTCCTCCTCCTCCTCCTCCTCCTCCTCCTCCTCCTCCTCCTCTTCGTCCTCCTCCTCCTCCTCCTCTTCGTCCTCCTCCCGCGCGCGGGGCGCGCGGGTGGGGAGGGGCCTCCGCGCCCGCCGAAGCCCCCGCCGAACCCTCCGCCCTCGCCGCGGCCGTCGTCGCGGTCCTCGGGGGTTGCGCAGGCGGAGCGGCGGCGGGGGCGCAGCGCGGTCCTCGAGGAGACCCCGAGGCACGCTCGCGCTCGCCCACCTCCGTTGGCGCAGGTTGGGCGCCGCCAGCTGGGACGCGGCGTTGCCCGCCGAGGCAGCTCCTCCTCCACGTCTCGGGCGCGTGCTTCCCAAACCCTGGTTTTGAATAGCGGGGGTGGGGTCGGCACTCGTTGGGTTCTCGTGTGGAACAGCGCACTGTGGTCCCGCCCTTCCTCGCCAGCTCCATCCTCCTCCTGCTCCTGCTCCTCCTCCACTTCCTCCTCCGCCTACACCTCCTCCTCCTCCTAATCCGCATCCTCATCCGTATCCTCATCATCTCCTCCTCCTCTTACTCCTCCTCCTCCTCATCTTCATTCTCCTCCTCCTCCTCCTCCTCCTCCTCCTCCTTCTCCTCCGCATCCGCATCCTCATCCTCATCCTCCGCCTCCACCTCCGCCTCCGCCTCGTCCTCTTGCTCCTCCTCTTCATCGTCCTTCTCCTCCTCCTCATCATCATCCAACTCTCTCTCATTATCCTCCTCCTCCTCATCATCATCCTCCGCCTCCGCCTCATCATCTTCCTCCTCTTCATCTTCATCCTCTTCATCTTCATCCTCCTCCTCCTCCTCCTCCTCCTCCTCCTCCTCATGCTACTTCTGTTCCCACTCCTCCTTCTCCTTCTGCTGCATATTCCTCTCCTCCTTTTCATCCTCCGGTTCCTTCTCTTCCCTCTCCTCCTCCTCGTCCTCCTCCTCCTCCTTTTCCTCCTCCTTTTCCTGCTCCTCCTCCTGTCGACCTCGCCGCCCCTGGGTGGCTGCGAGCTGCGTAATTGTCACCACTTTCGTGAGCTCCTGGGAGGGACAACGAAGCGGTGTCTGTCTCACACCCAGACTTGACCTCGTCGTCCCTCGGGGGGGGGGGCTGCGAGCAGCGAAACTGTCGCCACATTCGTGGGCTCCTCGGAGGGCCAGCGCAACAGTGCCTTGCGCAGACCCAGACTAGACTTCGCGGCGCCATGGGGGGCTGCCACCTGCGAAACTGTCGCCACTTCCGCGTGCCCCTGGGAAAGCCAACGCAATGATGTATAGAGGTGTCGTACGCCGGCCCAGACTAGACATAGCCGTCCCTGCGGGGGGGGGGGGGGGGGCGCACTCTGCGCAGCTGTCCCCATGTTCGTGGGTCTTTGGGTGGTCTACTGGACTGGCGTTCTACGCGGATCAAGACTAAGCCTCGCCCTCCCTCCCTGCGGGGCTGCGAGCTGCGCAACTGTCCCCAGGCTGGTGGGTTCTTCAGAGGTCCAGCGAAGTGGTATCTCATGTCTAGTCTGGATCGCAATAGCTACTGCGCGAATGGAGGGCATTGGGCGTGTCAGGCTTTCCTGGGCAAAGCGTTTAAGGGGGCTACACTTAGATCGGGCATGTCCCCCTACAGGCGGATTCTGCGCGAACAATTAAACATAGTAAACCCCTCCCCCCCTCCTACGTATGGGGGTGGCGGTGGAAGACAAACCCACCGGTGCAAGAGGCAGGGCGGCCGCGGAGGAGAATGAGGGGGGGGGGGGGGGGGCAAACACAGACTGTGATGATTTTTCGTCCGCATGCTGCGGAGCAGGCCCGCTTGAGTCGCTGACGGAAAGAACCCTTTGCTGGGCCGAACTTCCACCACCATTACCATAGGTAGGAGAAGGAGAAGGAGAGGGAGAAGGATGAGCAGGAGAGAAAGACCTCCTCCCTGCTCCTCCGTCCTACATACCGAAATGGATTGGGGAAGCAGGGCGCCAGTGCTGCCTGCCTTGGCGACGGCGCGTGCCGAAGGTGCATGCCACGCGCCTGGATCCACGACTGCACTCCCCTGCCTTAGGAGGCCACTCCTGGGAGGTCTTTGTAAGAACCCCCTGCAGAGCCCGACTGCGGGATCGCGCGGGGGAATGAGCCAAAGGGGGCGGGATTGAACCAAACTCGGCGGGACTATGCCGAACTAGTTCCGACCACGGATGTACCGGTGCTGGATGTGGTACACTTCTCCAAGGGTTTTCATCCAAACTCCCCCTCCGCACACCTCTTCCGACTTGTGCGTGCGCGGTGCGCCACGGCCGTCCACCGCGCTCTGGCCCTGCGCGCCTGGCTGCTGCTGCCCGCCAGCTGCTCATCGTCGAACTCGTCGGCGTCGGAGCGTCCCTCCTTCCTCTCGGCCTCCCCCCTCCCGTCTTGCACGCCGGCCAATTTGCTAGCTCGTGCCCTAACCGAGCTGTTACGCAGGTGCGATGTCGCCGCCCTCGCCCTGACGAGAAAAGTGTATGTGTGCGCGTGTGCGCGTGTGCGTGTGTGTTATTATGCCGCGGGGAGGGGCGAGCAGAGAGAGAGCGCAAACACCACACAATCGGCCCACCATCAGCGTGGACGCGTGCGTGGAACAACCAGTCTAAAGTCTATAGTACGAGATACTGATCGCGATGCGGATAAGAGTGAGGGGGCGGTCGGGACGACGGCA
Source organism: Prorocentrum cordatum (assembly GCA_963575745.1). NCBI lineage: Eukaryota > Dinophyceae > Prorocentrales > Prorocentraceae > Prorocentrum > Prorocentrum cordatum. The sequence goes on from CAUYUJ010015876.1 coordinate 119,192, forward strand.
GTTTTTGCGAGACTCTGGGAGGCTCGCCGCAACAGGCGCCAAAGTTTCAACAAATTATATATATTGACTACATAAGATATCTTAAAAAGAAAAAAAGAGAAGAAAAATAACAAAACGAAAAAAACACCACCGCGCGCGCCCCAGCCGCCGGCGCCGCAATACACGAATCACCCCCAATAGGGGTGGTGTCGCGGGTGAGTTTTAAGCGGTGGTTCGCGGGGTGGGTCGCGGAGGGACGAAGTATGGTCGCTGGGTGTCCGAGGGCCGCCCCTCCACGCCGCAGTCTCATTCCCCCTACACCGCTAAGCCGCATACGAGCCCGCACCCCAAGGGATCAAAACGCACAGGGCAGGGCTGTTTCGTCAAGGGGCGCCCAAGTCGATCGGTAAACCGACAATAGACCGGTCCGGAGGTTTATTCCTCCTTTGAGGGTGGGTCGCGGTGTGGGTCGCGGTGGGTAGCGGTGGGTCGCGGTGGGTTCCGGGTGGGTCGCGGAAGGGTCGCGGGTGGTCGCGGTGTGTGGCGGGGTGGGTCGCGGGTGGGACGCGGGTGGTCGGGAGGGTCGCGGGTGGGGTCGCGGGTGGGTCGCGTGGGTGGCCGAGGGAGGGTCGCGGTTGGGTCGCGGATTGGGTCGCGGGTGGGTCGCGGATGGGTCGTGGGGTGGGTCGCGGGGTGGGTCGCGGGGTGGGTCGCGGGGTGGGTCGCGGGTGGGTCGCGGGTGGGACGACGACAACAAACATCAACAACAGCAACAACAACGCAACAAGCAGAATTCTCACCACGAATCCCGTATTCAGCCACGCACCAAGGGACAATGAATGACCGTTCGGCCCCCTCACTCTGACTTGCTATCGCTCGGACGGTCCATTCCCCGTGCATTGTTCGGCGTCGTTCGCTTATGATTTGCAGGATAATCCAGGAGGCTCCTCGATGCCCCCCTCCCCCAACAAAAACATGCACACGTCCGCGCGATGCCAAGGCGGGGAAACCAGGCTGTAGTATGCGACTCGATTGGTCAACGAGCACACGCCATTGCGCGTGCCTCGCCCCGAGAGGCCCCCAGGAGGCCCCAAGAGGCCCCCACGAGGCCCCCACAATGCCCCGATGAGGCCCAAGAGACTCCCCCCAAGCCCCCAGACTACTCCCACGAGGCCCCTGAGAGCGTGCAGAAGAGACCCAAAGCAGCATCCGTGAAACTCCGACACTCAACCCAGGCACGGTGGCGGGATGGGCCGAGAGCAACTGGATCCGCCGCCCCCTTCTGATTTATCAAAGGGGTGCCTGGCATGCCGGACTATATGGCTTTTGGTTTTGGCTCTTTTTCGAAAAACAAGTCCCCTCTGGGGCTTCGGCCCGTCCCGCCGGCCACCCGGAAGACCCGGTTGCAAACGGTTTTCCTGCCCAACACGGCGCCAAGATGGCCCAAGATGGCTTCCAAGACGGCTAAGATGGCCTTAATATGCCTCCAAGACAGCCCAAGATGCACCAAAGACGGCCTAAGCTAGCCTGAAGATGGCCCAAGACGGCCCAAGAGGCCCCCTAAGAGGCCTCCAAGACGGCCCAAGAGGCCTCCAAGAGAAGGCCCAAAAGGGCCAAAATCCTTGAATTTTCTCTGGTTGTTTTAAAGGGTTTTGGCATTTGCACCTTTTCGGCTTTCCGACGGCCCAAGACGGCCCAAGAGACTCCCAAGATCGCCCCAAGAGGCCTCCAAGAGGGCCCCAAGACTGCCCAAGTGGCCTCCAAGACAGCCCCAAGAGGGTCCCAAGACGGTCCCAAGACGGCCCAAGAGGCCTCCAACACGCCCAAGATGGCCTCCAAGACGCCCAAGATGGCCTCCAAGACGGCCCCGAAGCGCCCCAAGAGGGCCCCAAGTCGGCCCAGGCAGGCCCCCAAGACGGCTCAGACGGCGTCAGACGTGCCAGGAACCCACCAAGATGGCCGAAGTTGGCTCGAAGCTGGCCCAAGACGGGCCAAGCGGCCCCCAAGAGGGCCTCCAGAAAGGCCAACAGAGGCCCAGAACATCGATTGTCCTACAGTTTTTGCCCGGTTTTGACATTTGCGTTTTTTCCGACGGCCCGAGACGGCCCAAGAGCCCCCGAAGATCGCCGAAAGATCGCCCAAGAGGCCTCCAAGTTGGCCCCAGAACGGCCCAAGAGGGCCCCAAGAAGGCCCCAAGAGGCCCCCAAGACGGCACAGGAGGCCTTTAAGACGCCCAAGATGGCCTCTAAGACAGCCCTGGAGCATTCCAAGAGGGCCCCAAGTCAGCCCACAGAGGCCCCCCAAACGGCTTCCGACGGCGTCAGACGAACCAGGAGCCCACCAAGACGGCCGAACATGGCCCTAAGATGGCCCAAGACGGCCCAAGAGGCCTCCAAGATGGCCTCTAGGGAAGCCCGAAAAGGCCAAAATCATTGATATCCTATAGGTTTTTGCAGGAGTGTGGCGTTTGCGTTTTCTCTGCCTTCCGACGGCCCGATACGGCACCAGTGCCCCCAAAGATCGCCCAAGAGGCCCAAGACGGCCCCAAGAGGCCCCGAAGACGGCCCAAGAGGCCTCCAAGACGCTCAAGGTGGCCTCCAAGACGGCCCAAGAGCCCTCCAAGACGTTATCCAAGAAGGCCCGAAAGGGTCAAAATTGCCTCCAGACGGCCAAGACAACCTCCAAGATGCCCACGTGTTCCCCGACAGCTCTCCAAACCGACTCGGGGAACACATGGTCCGATAGCTTGGCAGGTCTGGCCTCAACGTTCGGCCACATAGGCGCTTCCAAAAAGGCAGGGGGCGGCGGTGATTCGCCGTAGGCGTCTTCGATCCGCCGCCCCCTTCTGATTTATCGAAGGGGTGCCTGGCGTGCCGGACTATATGGCTTTTTGTTTTGGTTCTTTGTCCAAAGAGAAACTCCCCCTGGGGCTTCGGCCCGTCCCGCCGGCCACCCGGACAGGATCTCAAAACGCATCCGTCGTGCCTCTGTTTCCTCCAGTTGGCCCTAGATGTCGTCCAAGACGGCCAAGATGGCCCAGGATGGTCTCCAAGACGTCTCCAAGGCGGCCCAAGATGGCCTCCAAGACGGCTAAGATGAGTCGAAAACAAGCTGGTAAGCTTAGGTATACAGTCCGCCTTAGGCGCTTCCATATCCCAGGCTTAGGCTCATAGCGCATGAGCAAGAGAGCGAGACGAAGCATGGGATCTGGAGTAAAGAGTAAGATGGGCATCGTCAATGGAAAAGGATGTTTTCCGATCTCAGATGCAGTAGTGCGCCTCGGTGAGGCACAGTCACATATCAGGCCGGGCCCGGCTTGAGCCAGGCACGGCAGCGGTACATGCGCGATTTATACCTCGCCTTTAACCTTCTCCGTTTAAAGTCGGAGGGGGAGGAGACGAGCAGGTACCGCACTTCTATTATGCGGAAAAACAGTGCTAAGCAGCAGCGGCTGCCTACAAGGAAAGGGCGCGCGAGTAGCCTCGCTACCGGCGAGTTTCCTCGCTACTAAAGCGCACCTGCCCGCGGGTTTCCCCGCTGGCTCGGGAGGCAGGGCCGTCCTGAGACGACCTGCCCGCCCTATACGGTGCATGTTTCTTCAGCTCGTGCTTGAAGGATTGCTGCCGGCCATTACTTGTAGGAGCAACGCGCGGTCAATACTACCTTTGGTATGACCATCGGCAGTCATATCCCGCGTGTCACACCATTGGACGCTTTCCACGATTCCACGTTCCATCATCTGGCGAATCCAGCTGATGTGCCCAAGCAGAGTGCACTCTGTGGGCTTCTTCAGATCCTTGCTAGACAAAGATTTGAAGACAGACTCGGCATCAATAGTCAGAGTGACTTTGATACATAGACCACCCATTTCCAATATGTTCTTTAACTGTGTGGGGGTCAATGGTCCCGAGTGTAGCTCGTGGAGCGTTACAATGGTCCGGTAGCAGTCTTCCAAGTTGTGGGCTGCTGCCAGTGTTTCCGCAGAGTAGCTCGAACGCACCTGCAGTCGATGAGACTTGCAGTATGCGTCCACCAGGTGCACGACGGGTTTCCCCGCTTGCGTGTGGCCACGCCTCAGCAGGTTAGCCCCGCGGATACAATAGCCTTTGACTTCGTCGTCTTCATCTCCGTTGAGACGACGATAGCCAGAATCGCTATGCAGGTCGACTTCTCCTGTTGGAGTCATAGCATGATACACGATCTTCTTCGGGCCTGACTGCAATTTTCTGGTAACCGCGTTTAGTCGTCGTACCTGGATGTTTGTCGGTTCTTGGATACGTTGTAGTGAGACAACATAGACCATTAGCCATACCTGCGTGATCAACGCATAGGCTAGAGCGCCACGAAGACTGACGAACATATCAGAAATTGTCTTCGTCGCCTTGCTTTCAGGATCAGCTCCTGTGAGGTCTGGATGTGTGATAGGACGAAGCTGTTTGATGTATTCGTCCTGGTCGAGAGTGACGCTCCCATCATCGGTCTTGTTGTACCGAACAGCACAGTTCGTGTATGTGTGCTTGTTCAGTTTGCACTTCCCAAACGTATCTTCAACACACTTGACATACTTGTCGATAGCCTCTTCCTTCCCAGTCCTATTGATGTCATCAACGTGCTTGGCTGTCAAGAGGTTTGGGCTCATCTCGAATTCTTCGTCGTATGAAGTAGGCTGTAGCCCAAAGCTCCTAGTGATGGACCTGAGCTTCATCGAGAATGCCCTGGGAGCATCCTTCGTGCCTGTCCCCGGTTTCAGACACCGGAGACAATGCTTTGATTCGTCATATGACTCAAAGCCTGGCAGTGTGCGAAGGACAGCTGCAGATCCAGGTGTAGTGTGAAACACACCACACGTTCTTTCTCGCCCGTTGCCGCGGCGAGCTCGCCATAGGTCAGTCCCTTCAAGAAAGCCATGTTGATGTCCAGGGAAGCGATGATCCAAGCTTTGTTGCATGCAGCGGAACTTGCGAGCAGTCTCTGGCTTGACCTCCTTGCCGTGCCAGAGAAGGTTTCGACGTCAAAGGCTTCGAGGTCCATGAAGCCACGGAGTACCAAGCGTAACCGGATCGTCCTTTCCATTTCGCCCTTTTCGTTCTTGACAAACTTCCATTTGTATACGTAGCGTGACGTCATGATGTTAGACGCCTTGCTTAAGTCAGTCTTCTGGAAGCATTTGTTGTCAAGCCACGTCTTCAGCTCTGTGTAGAGGGCTTTGGAAACTTTGACCGGATTTGCTTGGACGTCGGCCTTCGTGAGTAGATCGTCTTCCTTGACGACCACGGCACGTTTGGAGGCAGCGCTAACGTATACTCGCATAGTTGTGACGCTGCTGTCATCCAACAGTCGGCGTTGCTGCTCGGACAGGACGACTTTGGACATGTCTGCTGTGAAGCAGAGCTCGATATACTTCCCGTGCTCACCGGAGTCCAGATCATATTTACTATCCGGTTCCGTGGAGCATAAAGGAACGTAGTAAGAAGTGTCCATGTCGCATCCTGGCGGGTGACCCCGCTCCGGCAAGTGGCCTTGCACATCTTCACAGGTCGTGGAGACTAATACACACTGTGTGTCTGTCATGTATGTAGGAACTGTATGCCTGACTTCCTCTGTGTCAGCTTCAAGGAGTGTTCTGTCATCCATCAGTTCAGCATACCACGACTTCAAGACAAAAGCATCCAGATCTTCTTCTGTCTCCTCTATGATGGTCGGGAGCCGACCATCGTTGTCCGTAGGAGGCTCCTCAGGAGCAGCTGCTGGAGGTGATTCGCTTGGTGGTGGACCATCAGCGAGTTCCTCAAACTTAGTGAGTTCTTGGTCAAACCCAGCAGACGGCTTCCTGGATTTAAGACACTGGATGATGCGTGAGTGTGTAGATCCTGTGATGTCATAGATGTTCAAGGCAGTGCCATCAGCTTCATAGTAATGAAACCCAGGGGTCACATCGGTATCATAGTGCACTAGTGTACAGCTGTCTGCATAGGGTGCGGCAGGCAGCTTCGTCAGGCTCTTGGCGAGTCGTACAGCAACAACGTTTTCAATACGAAAGTAGTTGCGTATGAGGTACTGAAGAGCCAAGTGCACCTTAGGTGAAAGTCGGCGCGCAGCAGTCATCTGCAGCCGACCCTGTTTCGTTGGTAGATATCCGAAAGTCATGGCGGGTTTCCCCGCTGGCAGACCGGCAATAAAGGCCAATACTGTTCGAAGGGCCGTATTGTCCGATCCTATCTCGCGGACCATAAGTGCTTCGATGTACAGCGTGTGTCGTGTGTCAGGATACTGTACTCGCACCTCGCGACTTCCGACCTTCACGATGACCTGGCCTCGGTCAGGTTCGTTGCGGATGACCGGGTATGGACCACTCCATCCACCCCAGTCGTCTTTCGTGGTGGTCGGGCGATGATAGTCCACGAGATCTCCCTCTTTGTAGTGAAATTCACCCGTAGCAGTAGTCTACGTACGGAGAGCCCTGTTCGTCTTGGCAACCGCAGTGGCCTGCGTGATTGCCTCCAGACTAACCCTCCTGATTGTTTCCTCCCTTGAGTGATCTGATGATTCAGCGGACTGATCATGATCCAATACAGGGAAATCGGGAAGCATAGCTGGTTGTCTGCCATACAGCGCATTGTACGGAGACACTTCATTGTAGAAGGTAAATGCGTTGCTGGCAAACAAGGCTTCATGTAAGAGACGAGTGAAATTGAGAGGGATATGTAATCTATTCAATTCTACTCCCATCACGTGTAGGAGGTGTCGAAGGATGCCGTTCCTAGCTTCGATAGTTGTAGCGTGTTGGCCACGCGCTCGAATACGAAGCTCTGTTCCCTTAGCCTTAAGGATGGACTTTGCTGTATCATTATTCAGTGCTCCTTCCCCATCGGAGTATAGAATTTTAGCAGGGCCATGCTGCATCCAAGTCGTATGATAGGCATCGAGAACAGTATGCATAGCTTTATCAGGAAACTCTGTGCCAGCTGCCCAGCGAATACAACGGTCGATGATGTGAAAAACAATATGTTCCTGTTTATAAAAGAAGAGATCACATTCGACTTCTTCGTTGAAACGTCCTGGCAGTGACACAGAAGGCATCACCGTGTTGCCTGGTTTGTCCCAGGCTCGACATTCCCTACACGAGTCACAAATGCCTTTGATCAGACTCAAACGGGATTCACCCAGACCAACCTTGGTTAGAATCATCCGCATTTTTGGCTCCTTAGCATGAAACCATCTCAGGTGGAGTTTGCGGAGTTCTCGCTGCACTACAGCTGGGTCGAAGCTGCGCAGGTTTTGAAGGCTGAGCTGAACGTCGAAGCGAGTCCAATCAGGGAGCCTGGGCCTTGGCCTCGGCTCTGCTTGAGGCTGCGGCGGTGGTGGAGGATCTCCTCCCTCCATGCGTCCGCGCCTTGCTGCAACTTGTGGCAGTCTACGGTGATCGTCAGAACTGCCAGCACCACTGTTGCCACCAGTAGCCCCATCAGCTCTGGTGATGTCATGGCTGCTGGCGCCTGCGGTTGGGTCGCCCTCACCAGGCCGTGGCGGCCTAGGCGCGCGTATGCGCGCTCTCGCGGCCGGCGCCGCTTTTGCGGCTGGCGCCGCTTCTGCGGCCGGAGCCGCTTCCGCGGCTGGCGCCGCAGGGGCGGCTTGTCCCGCCGGGCGTGGCTGGCCAAAGTTATCTGGCAGCTTCCATTTTTCGGCGAATCTGCATTGGCCAGATATCTTGGTGTGGTGAGGATTGCTCTTCTGATATTCCTACTTACAACTTGGACAGTCCCAGTAATACGGTTCAACATCATACCACCGACACATCTTCGGATCCCTACTGTGCTTTGGTGATTGCTTGTAGTTGTTGTCCACACAGCCAGGGCACCCAAGACCACCAGGTGGTGGTCGACAGATTTCTCCGTTTGGGTGTCTCCGGATTGTTGTCGTCCAAGTCGTAGCCAGCACTGTTTGTTACGAACGCATAGCTGCGTTCACGATTCGCGAATGGATCGCGACCGTAAGCAAACAGGTCTTTGGCGATTTGCACCGCATCAACGATCAATGACTGCATTCTGTAGGTATACTGTGCCGCCCTTGCTAACTCTTTGTTACAAGCATTTGCGTGCACATGATTTCCTGGACAACGCTTGCCTTTGAAAGGTGCCAACAACTCTTCTTTATTTGCCATTATCTGTGTTGGCTTGCGGATGTTTTGTCCAAATGAATCTTTGAGACCAGTCGTGCACTGATCAATGATCGTTTGGCAAGTGACCTTGCGTTGTGCCAGTTCCTTCCATGGCTGGATCTCATCCACCCACGTGCCCATTGGTTGTTCCCTGAGAAAGAAACGTCTTAGGTCGTCTTGTAATAGAGCAACTGTTCCACAGAACGTGATGTGAGGCAGGTCCTCTTTGTGGCGTTTAAGCCACGTATCATGATTGACCTGCGCGTTGAAGTAGGAAGGGAGTCCAGTAGTTCTGCAACTTGGCTGCAGAATCGTGATCTTGACAAAGCAAGTCTTGAGGTAGTGGAGGACTGCTCTTTGCACTTCCGAGTTTCCAAGGTCAACCATAGATATCTTGTCAAGGTTCCCGCCTGACGAGAGCCCCCTCTTGAAGGCTAATATGGATATACCACCCTTGCCCCCACATAATTCAAGCATGTCCACTTGATTGTTTCTGCCGTAGCATAACGACTGGACCATCGAGAAGACATCAGCATGTGAGTCAGCGGGTTGCCCCGCCGGTAACATCATGAAGATGTCCTCTGATTCGCTGTCCGAGTCCGAGTCGTCAAGAGGAACGTCGTTGAAATATGTGAGCAGTCAAGCCCTTTGAGGTCCTCTCCACAGTCGTCGTTACCGTCTTCCACTTTCTTCGGGACTTTCTTCGGTTTGATGCCGGCTTCTTTGTCAGCTTTCTGCTTTTCTTTCTGTTTTATCCTGGCATCAGTGGGCAACGCAGTTTCCGCGGAGAGATCCGCTGCGGAGGAATCCGCTGTAAAATCAGGAAATGGCGGAATTTCAGGAAGGTCGTTGGTGGGTCGCGTTTGGCAACGCTCAATCGAAGGGGGAGGAGATCGATCGACATCGACGATCGTCACACGCTTTGGGCGTGGCCTTCGCGACTCACCATTGCCATGAAGAACTGGAGCCGGAGGCTCCCAGTATAGCCGAGTACTGATGTTTGTAACCCCGTCAGGTAATGGAGCTACATAATTGTACCAGTTGGCTGATCCTGGATTCTGATATCTTGAACGATCTTATTCGTGTCCAGGTCGGTCGTGACTCTACGAACAACATGGTCCCATTGAGGGCCCTTTTGTGGACATTGGACGTAGTGTCTGACCTTTTTGTCAACGCGTGTACACACACTGAGGTGTACCTCACTCCGCTCATTCCTGATCATGTTGGCTTTATCGAGTTGATCAAGGAAGCGTGCAATAATAATAGCCAAAGTTTTATACCGAAACTCGGCACGTTGCTGATCTTGGCCATACCAATCCAAATCATGCTCCTTGTGTGAGCCACAAGTACATTTCCATAAGTTTATCGGTATATGAGGACAAGATGTAGCAACTTGTATATAAGAACCACTGGGATATTTACTGGACCGGTCAAACTTGATACCGAAATGACAGAGTCTGATTCGTATAATGCTTAGCTTCAAATCTTCGATAACATCTTTGATCGGACCCTGTTTCCAGAAATACCCGGGTGGCCCCAGGATAACTATCTGCAGTCTCAGAGCACGCGCTTTGATCAGGAGATTTTGTATACGTTGATAATGTGGTCCCGCCCTCTTTCCTGGAGTACGAACGTACCAATCAGAGGGTGTGGCCACCCACAACATATTGTAGTCTCCTGCCAACAAATTTCCCAAATACTGTGTTCCAGTTGAAGTCATTACCTCATTATGGGTCATCCGGTCGCATATATATCCACGGGTTCGGAGTTCAGCGCAAGCTGTGCGAATATCTTCGATGACGAGACATTTTGAATGATATTTTTCTTCTCGGGCCTCAGCGCGGCCAACGTATGTCGCGAGGAGGCCGGTATTCGGCTTCTCTTCGCAAGCGAGCGCCGCCGGCGCGCCCGCCTGCCCCCGTCAGAGGGGCATGCTGTTAGCGGATGACTCCGCAGGCGTCACTGGTGCGGCTGCGCTCATGATCTCCACGCGGGTTGGCCCCGCAAGGTCCGTCGAACCTCCGCCCGCGCAGCTTGGTGGTGGTGGCGGTGTCGCGGGTGGCCCCGCTTGGTTCTCAGGCGACCAATTATTCACCGCCTCCTGGACTGCCCAGAAAATCTTAGACTTCAGGGCATCCTTCATGTGTGGCCAGGTCCCTTCAGGACACTGTTGGCCTTTCCACCAGCTGTTGAGCGTCCTGTCCACGATCGCACGGGTCGTGTCTTCCAGGAGCTGCTTGTCGAGATACGGCTCGACAATGAACGTATCAGTCGTAACGGTCATGGATTGTCCCATCGCGGGTTGCCCCGCTGTTACCCCGGCGGGTGGCCCCGCACCTACACCGGCGGGTGGCCCCGCATTGACGGAGTCCTCGTCGTTCTCCGTCTCGGTGTAGCCATCACGACTACTGCGGATTGTGAAGGTGTTGGTGACCGTCTGGCTTTTAGCCCCGTCATACAATCCGCAGGGAATGGCTAGGTGTCCTGAGGGGGTCTTCTTTGCCCTCAGGACCTTGGCGCCCTTCCCCAGCTTAAGAGTATACTCCCCGCTGGGGAAGATAACCTTCTGGAAGCCTGGCTTTAGCACGATAATTGTGTCACGTGCTTCCATGGCACTCAGGCCCCAGATGGCTGGGAGGTTTGCACCTGATCCCTCTGCGATGTTGGAAGCATACTCCTCGATGCGGGGGCTTGCCTCATTGGCGTATTGCACCCCGATCTTGAAGTTGCCCATTTTCCGACAGATCGCAGCACCCTCCCCGACACCGTTGATGTAGAGGGTTTTGCTCAGTGTGCATATGGCCGGTCTGTGATTGTACCTGGCCATAACCTCCTGGAAGGTTCGTGCTGTATGAGCTCCGATGATGTTCACGTTGGAGCCAATGTCTAGCATGAACGATATGCAGGGCATTCCGTCTTCGTCGGGGAAGAATGTCCCTGTCCGCGCCGCCAGAGCCATCGTACCATGGCCATCAGGATGGTACGTAATCTGTGAACCGAGCGTGCCTTTCAGTAGGCGTTGTTCCAACACCCACTGGCTCATTGTTAGCTCGGTGCACCATATTTGCTCATATTGGCGGCGCTCCTCCACGGTAATTGGTTCCTGTTCGAGAACCCAATAATTCGCAGAAAGTGTGGAGGTCCACTCACCTCCTGGCGGAAAAAAAAAAAAAAAAAAAGAAAAGCAAAAAAAAAAAAAAAAAAAAAAAAAAAAAAAAAAAAAAAAAAAAATAAAAAGGAAAAAAATAAAAAACAAAAAAAAAAAAAAATAAAAAAAAAAAAAAAAAAAAAAAAACAAAAAAACAGAAAATGAAAGAAAAACAAAAAAAAAAAAAAAAAAAAAAAAAAAAACAAAAAAACAAAAAAAAAAAAAAATAAAAAAAAAAATAGAGGTGGGGGAAGGAAATAAAAAATAAAAAAAAACAAAAGAAAAAAAAAAAAAAAAAAAAAAAAGAAAAAAAAAAAAAAAGAATAAAAAAAAAAGGAAAAAAAAAAAAAAAAAAAAAAAAAAAAAAAAAAAAAAAAAAAAAAAAAAAAAAAAAGCAAAATAAAAAAAAAAAAAAAAAAAAAAAAAAAAAAAAGCGTAATTCCGTGACGTCACGTGTGTAGGTCAGCCCTTCCGTGTTGATCATGAAAGTATTGTGGAATTGGGCTGCCTCCGCGCTCTCAGCACTGGCCCGGCTTCTAGCGCTTACCGGACTCTCTACACGTGAGGTTCTGGATCCGCCTCCGCTCCTGCCACTCCGCCTAATATTGGCCTCCATTGCCCTCAGGAATCCCGGATTCGGAGGTCCATTTGCGGGTGACCCCGCTTTGGCGGCAGGAGCCGCTTCGGCGGGTGGCCCCGCTGTGGCGGCGGGAGTCGCTTCGGCGGGTAACCCCGCTGCTGGGGGCCCCTGTGCTCGAGGCGTAGGCAGGATCGGCATCTGGATGCCTTGCTCTGGCGCTGCGGCACGAGCCTCTAGCGCCTCCACTGCTTCCCGCAGCCGACGCAGTTCCCGAGCATCCACCACGTATCTTTCCTGCTGGCGCGCCTGTTCCGACTCAGCGTCGCGCTGTCCAGCATACGGAAAGTGTGCTGTGATTATGCCCGGCCCACGACATACAGCGCAGGGTGCCTCGTTTGGCGCACCTGGTCGCTGATTGCGGACGTGCTGCTGTGCAACACGATCCCAGCATATATCGTGGAAGAAATGCCCACACGCCAGTCTCCACACCGTGGTGCCCATCTCGTAGGGGTCCATACAGATTGGGCACTGTGTGAAGTTGTAGTCTGAAATGACTGGAGTAGGCACGTCAGGGCGTGTCCGAGCCTGACGCTCGAAGGTAGTTTCACCCTCCCGATATGGCGTCGGTGGTGGCGGTCTATCTGTCTGTTCAGCGGGTGGCCCCGCGCCTGCGGGTGTCCCCGCTTGGTTATCACGCTCGATCCTTCTCTGGATCGCGCGCTGTTGGCGCAGCCTAGCGTTGTCCCGAGCCTGCTGCCTAGATGCCAGTATCACTTGCTGCGTGTTGTGCACGTCGCGAATGTAGTCTGGCATGCTGCCCAGAGCGGTTGGCACCGAGAGACCAGCTGGCTGAACTACGGTCTCGGGGTCCGTCGGCGTGGGCATGTAGGCGTAGTGCGGCATAGACTGCGCATCGACTGCTCGTGTATACTGCAGACGAAACATCTCATTGGCCAGATTTCGAGTGTATTCGTTTGCAGGTGGCCCCGCAATCATAGGAGTGTTATTCACCTGCGCGTAGTACTCCGGGTACATCGGCGCATCCATGGCCGGTGCCTCTGCTGGTCCATGATTATCCCATCCATATATCGGGTGTGATGCTATCCCTGGAATAAATACCTGTCGATATGGATTCGTGGGATCAGCATTTGGAGCGTCGTCAGAAGTCCAGCTCCAGAGAGGCCGAAAGTCGCCATGGTTCGTAACATCTATGTTGCGGTTCCGCAACAGGCTGGGCACTCTATCAGCTTGTTGCTGCAAAAAGGTAGCCTGTGCTCTCAAATTGGCTGCCCGACGTTCGTAGTCTGAACCTTGCTGTCCGTCAGCGGGTGGCCCCGCGTGTGCGGATGACTCCGCAGGCGTTCTCTCGGCGGGTGTCCCCGCAGCCACTCCTCCTTCACTACCCCTCGGAGTGCCAAAGGGAGTGGTCGCCTGGAGTGCTGCTGCGAGCGCCGGATTTCCGCGAATCGCCTGGAGTCGTTGCCACAGGCTGTTCTCGCTCGTTTCAGACGGCGGTGTCCGAAACGGCGAGCCACCATCTGAGCCGCCCATAGGAGCAAACCTCGCAACTCCAGCTTGCTGTGGAGGGCGTTGTGGTTGTGGTCCTAGGACGCCTGGTGGCCCCGCAGGAGGGCGCAGGTTCCTCTGCTGTGCATCTTGGATGCCTGCATGCACCGCCCACGGGTCAGCACGGTATAAAAAAGAAAGAAATAAAAAAAATAGAAAAGAATAAAAAAAAAAAATATTCAAAAAAAAAAAAAAAAAAATAAAAAAAAAACAAAAAAAAAAAAAAAAAAAAAAAAAAAAAAAAGATAAAGGAAAAAAAAAAAAAAAAAAAACAAAAAAAAAAAAAAAAAAAAAAAACAAAAAAAAAAAAGCAAAGAAAAAAAAAAAAAAAAAAAAAAAAAAAAAAAAAAAAAAAAAACAAAAAAAAAAAAAAAAAAAAAAACAAATAATAATAATAAAAAAAAAAAACAAGAAAGAATAAAAAAAAAACAAAAAAAAAAAAATAAAAAAAAAGTAAAAAAAAAAAAAAAAAAATTTTAAAAAAAAAACAGGAAAAAAAAAAAAAAAAAAAAAAAAAAAAAAAGAAAGAAAAAAGGGAAAATAAAAAAAAACAAAAAAAAAAAAAAAAGGGCTGATATCCGGTCAGTCCAAAGACGTCGGCTGATGTCAAATGGCTGTTGAGAGCGTGGACCCAAGACTGCTGGTCCGGCCTCCAAGGAGATGCTACCGTCGCCACCGGTGTGACTACTTGCTGCCATGAACCGTCCGAGGTGCCTACCGCGGGTGTCCCCGCTCCTGCGGGTGGCCCCGCCTCAGGCATGACCTCGTCCTCCTGGGCATTCATCATGAGGACTGTCTGTGTGTCGTACGGTCGTGGAGCAACATCTTGCTCGGTCATGACCAAATTGAATGGGCGACCGTCCGTCTTAGCCCAGCCCTTGAGGTACATGGCATGATCGTCCATTACCGCCACAGTTCTGTCACACATTTTAAGTGGCAGGTAGTCATCAGTGCGAATCCTGTCCGCGGGTTGGCCCCGCCTCCGCGTCTTGTCATAAAACAGCGGATTGGTCCAGGCTTCGCCGACCCGATACTTCGCAATGCTCACTATCTGGAGAATATGATCGGGCGGTATACATCCATCGTGGCCCCGTGTCATGACTATGTCATTTGCTGATCTCCATAGAGAGAAGCCACTGGACATCATCTTATTGATGCTGCAGAATATGAGCACCTCCGAGTCAGGACGGATGCCCGATTGAATCCTCGGGTCGCCCGGGAGGTAGGGGCAGCCATGCACAAATTGGCGCCCCCCTTTCCTCTTCGGGTTGTCCTGTGCGAGGCATGACAGGCCATTAGCAAGGATGTCCTTGACATACTCCCACTGCGTCCCGTGGATGAAATATACTGGTCGTCTGGTTCTTTCATCCATGTTGTGATTGGCTTGTACAGCGACTCGGGACAGTGGATGCCTGGACTGCTGTGGCCGTTCGTGGCTCTGATGAAGTACTGTGGCCTGCGTGCCGTTGGTCGAAACCTGGGAGGCAGCAGCATACTGTCATCAACGCACTTCATCTGGAGCCTGCCCTTCTGCATGCCGTGGTGGTCAACCATCTCACAGCAGTTTAGCAGTACCCAATACACGAATGACGGGTGGGGCCTGCCTTTGATCAGCACCTCGTGCATTTCACGATAGTGCTTATACTGATCATTTTCAGTCCAGTTTGTCAGCAGATCGTCAACGACAACCCAGCCATCGTATGGATCAAAAGTGCTGACCTTTTCGAAGTATCGATTATGTTTGTCCTTGTAGTATGGACTGTGGCGTAGAGCCGTTGAAAACCACATCGACACCTTGGTCATCTGCTCTTTACTCGGCAAGGTTGGATCCATGCCGTTCTGTGTCATGACCTTCAGGAGTGCTTCTTTATGCTGC
Organism: Prorocentrum cordatum; assembly: GCA_963575745.1. Lineage (NCBI taxonomy): Eukaryota > Dinophyceae > Prorocentrales > Prorocentraceae > Prorocentrum > Prorocentrum cordatum. The sequence goes on from CAUYUJ010015876.1 coordinate 134,499, forward strand.
GCAGCGCGTAGTGGCGGCCTGTCTCGCAGCATGTTTCCCACTTTCTGCTGTTCGCGCCCCCAGTCGTTGTGGCACTTGAAATTACGACGAACCGGACAATTAATGACCTCATATCGGTCCGTGTCGTCTGGAGTGACTCGTGGGTTGATGGGCTGCCTCGGGCCTTTGTCTACAATGCCTTGCCAATACAACTTGCATTCCAAAGGAATGACCCTCAGAACAGACATTATTGGCTGCCCGCTTGCGGGTGACCCCGCTAGTGCAGCCGGCGGCGCTTTGGCGGGTGACCCCGCTAGTGCAGCTGGCGCCGCTTTAACGGGTGGCCCTGCAGAACCTGCGGCTGACGAGGCAGCTCCTGCAGATGATTCCGCGCCAGGGTTCGGGCGACCTTTGTCAGCAGCTGCATCATCAGTCAGTTTCTGTTGGTCGCCAAACTCTTTGAGGACTCTGAAGCGTTCTTCTCTGGAGAGAGCGCCTTCTGCGGGTGTCCCCGCTGTTACGGCTGGCGCCGCTTTAGCGGGTGGCCCCGCAGAGCCCTTGTCCTCCTTAGCCTTGGCGGCCGCTTCTGCCCGCACCGAACTCATCCCAGCTTCGGGCTTCGGCTGCGCTTTCATTCGTGCCGAACCTGGTCGTGGTGCAAGGCGTGGCTGATGCAGTGTTGGAGTCCAGTCACCTCGGAACGCTGCCTTAGGCTTGTCGCGAGCTACGTCCTTGACATCGCCTTGGGTCGCCGGCGGCATCGGGGTCGATGGTCCAGCAAAAGCCTTCTTCCTCTCTGTCACGGACGGACCGGGAGGAGCTGCCGACTTAGGATCGTCCGTCTTGGCAGTCCCTCTGGCCTTCGCCCGCTCATGGGTGCCTTCGGGGCTCTTGGACGGTTGCCTTTTCGCAGGAGTCGGTGAGGACGAGGAGTCGGCTTTAGGTCTCGGCGGTGGTCTGCTGCTCTTGCCTGGTCGTGGACCAGGAGGGTCTCTAGGAGGGCCTTCTGGCTGGCCATGATCATGGATGACCTGCCTCATCTGGTCGATGTCGGCAGTACCCTTTATGGCCAGCTTGTATTTGCCATTCTCATGGCGGTGGAGTACCCTCGTGCAGAACCATTTCTGCGCCGAAGAGCTGTAGTACCAGCAGGCGCTTCCGTCAGGGAATGGATTCTCTGAACCGTCTTCCGCCGCCCACTCTTCATTTAGCTCGGTGCGGTCAGTGCCGGCGCGTGCCAGAGCGGCAGCAAGAAGGCAACGTGAAGGCTGATGAACGCCAATCCACGGCTGGTGCTGCTCTGCGGGTGACCCCGCTTCCTTACTGGATTCTGCGGGTGACCCCGCTTCCTTACTGGATTCTGCGGGTGACCCCGCTTCCTTATGGAATCGGCGGTTCCATTCCTTGAGGCGGTGGTCATTGGGAAGCTTTGCCCAATTTTCCTTGACGGTGTTGGCCACCTCTTCGGTCATAGGGACGCGATCGGCCTCTGTGATGCGCTTTCCTCCTCCAGGAACCTCTTTGTTCGGATCATGGACGTTACCCGCGTCGTCTCCACGAGACCAATTCCACGGGGTTTCTCCATGGTGAGGGCTCCTGGAGGGGCGGTCCATCGGACACCTGCGCATGTGGCCTTTGAAGGGCTCACACTGACATACTTGCTTTCTGTACGTGTTGCGGTCAGTGATGATCTCCTGCTTCTTCGCCCTTTTGTCCCAGGCCTCTGGCGTCTTGGTCTTGCCGCCCTTGGTACGGATTATCGCGCCAGTCTCGTCCCTTTTGGCACAGTATTCCTTAGAATACCAGTGCCGAAGAGTATCCATAGAGTATCCGGGGTACCATTGGATGTACCAATCCGGCACCTGCTGAGCAGATACTCCAACGGAGTGCTCAGTGCTGTATGGATAGCCCGATTCATCATGCGTAACGGAGTGCTCAGTGCTGTATGGATAGCCCGATTCATCATGCGTAGGGCGTCTAGGAGCTGAGCGGCTCCTACCGCGGGCTGGCCCCGCTGACGCACTACCACGTGTCACTGGCCTTTGATCGTCATGCTCTGAGTCTCGGGGAGGCGACGGTCGCCTGTCCCTCTTGGCGTACCGCATGTCCTCCGAGTCCTCTGAGCTGTCCTGGACCATGAACACGTTTTGATACGGGCTTCTGAAGTATCCGATGTCATTAAACTGCTCCATCGAGAGGTCGTTAATGTTCATTTGATCGCAACCTTGCATGAATACATCCATAGACCAAGCGGGTGGCCCCGCTGTTGTGTCTAGCATCTCTTCTGCGGGTGACCCCGCTAGAGCTTGGAGTGCTGTAAGCATCTGAGATGCTGACATGTTCGAATCCAAGTATGGACGTAGACGGGCAACTCCTGGGTGCGACAGCAGTTCGCTCATCATCATCTGCTGCTGTGCTGGCGCACTCAAGAGTCGGATTGCTTCTGAAACCTGCTCTTGAAGCATGTCGTTATAATCTTCTTCGGATTCTTCGGAGTCGGAATACGCGGGATGGCCCCGCATTTCGTCATCGGCGTCTCCCATCTCCGAGCCAGCCCACGACGGATTTGGCAGCAACGGCATGCAAATCACTTGTGGGGCCAGCGCGGCGGTGAGTTCTTCCTCTGTTGCCGGGACAGTCTCGGCTTCGGAGACCTCGTCACCGGCGGGTGGCCCCGCTGGAAGACCGAACCAAGCATTGTACGCAATCTCTTCGACCTCGTCCCAGCCGTGGAACTCGTCGAAGAGGGTCACTGCGTAGTCTTCCAGGGCCACAGTTGCTTCAGCATAGCGGGCCATCACGTAATGCGTGGAGGAGCCCGCAGCGGGAGCCGCTTCTGGATTGACGTAAAACTCGTAGTCAATGTAATCTATGTCATCCATAAAAGAATTTTGAGCCAAGTGTACGGATCCCTTTCCTTTCCCCTTCGGGCATTGATCGCGCAAATGCTCTGTGCTACCGCATGTATGACACTTCATAGCATTACCAGAAGCGTCCCTAGGGTTGCCCCTCCGCCCCTTTCCCTTACCGGAGGTCCGCCTGTGACCCCGACCTTTGCCTCCGATAAGAACTTCTTCAAAATCCATATCAGTTAAGGACGTGAGGAAAGCAGTAATACCCCTACCATGCATACGGCGTCTGCGACCCCCTTTACCACGACCCTTTCCAAATTGTTTGAAATGTCGGCGTACTGCACGTCTCACCTTTCTGACTGGTTTCTTCATTAAGCGCCTCCAACGGCGTTTTGATTTGCGATAAGCCATAAAGGCGGCTTCCGCCCTTTGCTGTTCAGAAAGGTGAGTGTCGTCCGCTGGATAGTCATTACCAGCAGAGACTATTCCATTGTGCTCATCGTCAGATGAAGTATCTGTGTCAGAGCCAGATTCAAACGGTGAGGGTGGCTGAGACCATTGAGCGGATGACTCCGCTTGGCCCCAGAGGGTTGTGCCCGAGGGCGGGCTTGCAGTGTAGGCGGCGCCTGGCGAGTAGTTCGACCAGGCGTTCGCCTCAGCTGCCTCTGCCGATGCCTGGCCGGTCTGCCCCAGAAGGGCAGTGGCCTCGTTGGGCATATCGGCTGGGTCAGCCCAGGGATTTGGCTCGCCAGGACCAGCGGGTGACCCCGCAGTCGTGGCGTAGACACCTGCATGTGAGTGGTGCCCTGTGAAGATACCCGCTATGTTGCCAGGAGAGCGCTCGGCAACATGTCCGTAGTTCCTCATCCTGGTCAGCAGCCTGTCAGAGTCTGCTTGTGTTCGGGGCATCTGATGATTGAAGGGCTCAAGCAGGTGTTGGGCTCGTGACGCGCCAACGCCTAACGCTCTGAAGAGAATCAGCGTTAGGATCTGAAAGTTGGGGATGACAAAGCCAACAGAGTTAGCCTCGTCACGGGCCATCTCGAATCGAGCTAATACCGAGTCGATTCGCTCGCCCCTTTCGACGCGGAAGTCGATAAGGGCCGTGCCAGAGTTGAGCTGGCGCTCATCTTCCAGATTTTTTCAAATTTGGTGCTCAGTAAGTACAGTATGTAGGTTACTGCATCCGTTGGCTGTCCATTGACAGTTACACCATAATTGATGATCTGGGAGGGGACCTGCATGGCGATACGACGAGCCAGACCCTGAAGGCCTCGTTGTAGTGCTGCAGCTTGTTGTGGTGGTGTCATATTGCCGCTCGTTACGTTTAACCATGCATGTACTTCGCGAACGTATTCGCGAAAAGGCGTAGTACCGGCAGGGTCCCATGAAGGGCCAGTAGTACGCGTGTCGTCCATCCCCTGCCGCATGTATCCCACAGCACATCCCATTATTACCCACAGAAAGCCGAAGATAGTTATCTTAATCCAGTGCATGTGCATTTCGGCTTCGGTGATTGGTTTAGGCTGTGGTTTGTCAGGCTCTGGCGTAGTAGCCGTGAGGCGCCTGACTGGCACGGGATGCAGGTGGCCCCGCTGCGGGTAGCCCCGCAGGGTGACCACGTTCTCGATCGAGTTGCCGATTGGCATCTGTGGAAGTCGAGAGTGAAGTGGCGCAGTGAAGTAGGAGAGAGCGTCTCGAGTTCGCGGGTTGCCCCGCTAGCTCGATCGCGGACTGGCTCCGCTCCTCGCAGAGCCGGCGCAACATGGTATTCCACCGTAGTAGTAGTCCACCAAGTAGTGCCGTGGATTACAGGAATCAGAGCGAGAGCCAGCCACACGAGAGTGTAGCCAGCTCCGCTACCAAGTCGAAAACAAGCGGGTAAGCTTAGGTATGTAGTCCGCCTTAGGCGCTCCCATATCCCAGGCTTTGGCTCATATCGCATGAGCAAGAGAGCGAGACGAAGCATGGGATCTGGAGTATAGAGTAAGATGGGCATCGTCAATGGAAAGGATGTTTTCCGATCTCAGATGCAAGTAGTGCGCCTCGGTGAGGCACAGTCACATATTAGGCCGGGCCCGGCTTGAGCCAGGCACGGCAGCGGTACATGCTCGATTTATACCTCGCCTTTAACCTTCTCCGTTTAAAGTAGATGGCCCCAAGATGCCTCCAAGACGGCCCAAGATGGCCTCAAGATGATCTACGACGGCCCAACAGGCCCGCAAGAGGCCTCCAAGACGGCCCAAGAGCCCTCCAAGACGTCCTACAGGAAGGCCCGAAAGGGCCAACATCATTGATTGTCCCTAAGTTTTTCCAGGATGTTTGCATTTGCGCCTTTTCGACGGCCCCAGATGGCCCAAGAGGCTCCCAAGATCACCCAAGAGGCCTCCAAGAGGGCCCCATGACTGCCCAAGTGGCCTCCAAGACAGCCCCAAGAGGGCCCCAAGACTGCCCAAGAAGCCTCCAACACGCCCAAGATGGCCTCCAAGACGCCCAAGATGGCCTCCAAGACGGCCCCGAAGCGCCCCAAGAGGGCCCCAAGTCGGCCCAGACAGGCCCCCAAGGCGGCTCCCGACGGTGTCAGACGTGCCAGGAACCCACCAAGATGGCCGAAGTTGGCTCGAAGCTGGCCCAAGACGGGCCGAGCGGCCCCCAAGAGGGCCTCCAGAAAGGCCAACAGAGGCCCAGAACATTGGTTGTCCTACAGTTGTTGCCCGGTTTTGACATTTGCTTCTTTTCGACCTTCCGACGGCCCGAGACGCCAAGAGCCCCCGAAGATCGCCGAAAGATCGCCCAAAAGGCCTCCAAGATGGCCCCAGAACGGCCCAAGAGGCCCCCCAAGACGGCTCAGACGGCGTCAGACGGACCAGGAGCCCACCAAGATGGCCGAACATGGCCCTAAGATGGCCCAAGACGATCAAAGAGGCCTCCAAGAGGACCTCCAGGAAGGCCCGAACAAGCCAAAATCATCTATTTCATATGGGTTGTTGAAGGATTGTGGCATTTGCTTTTCTTCTGCCTTCCTACGGCCCGAGACGGCCTGCCCCCAAAGATCGCCCAAGAGGCCCAAGACACGGCCCCAAGAGGCCCCGAAGACGGCCCCAAGAGGTCTCCAAGACGCTCAAGATGGCCTCCAAGATGGCCCATGAGCCCTCCAAGACGTCCTCCAAGAAGGCCCGAAAGGGTCAAAATGGCCTCCAGGCGGCCAAGATGACCTTCAAGATGCCCACGTGTTCCCCGAAGGCTCTCCAAACCGATTCGGGGAACACATGGTCCGATAGCTTGGCAGGTCTGGCCTCAACGTTCGGCCACATATGCGCTTCCAAAAAGGCAGGGGGCGGCTGTGATTCGTCGTAGGCGCCTTCGACCCGCCGCCCCCTTCTGATTTATCGCAGGGGTGCCTGGCGTGCCAAACTATTTCGGTTTCTTTTTTTCCTAAAAGAGCTCCCCCTGGCACTGGTGCTCTGGCCCGTCCCGCCGGCCACCCGAAAATTCACCAATTCCGGAAAAAATCCGCCAAGACGGCTCAAGAGGGCCTCCAAGATGGCCACGTTGGCCCAAGATGGCATCCAAGATGGGCTCCAAGTTCGCCCAAGATGGTCCAAGACGGCCCAAGAGAGTCCAAGATACCTCCAAGTTCGCCCAAGAAGCCTCCAAGACTGCCCAAAACGACCCAAGAGGCCCCCAAGAGGTTCTCCAGAAGGGTCCGAAGGAGTTTGGAATTTGCATCTTCTCGGCATTCCGACTGATCAAGACTGCCCAAGAGGCCCACAAAATCGCCCCCACAACGCCCACGAGGCCTCCAAGACGGCCTCAGGACTGCCCAAGAGGCCACCAAGACGGCCCCAAGAGGCCCCCAAGACGGCCCAGAGGCCTCCAAGACGCTCAAGATGGCCTCCAAGACGGCCCTGGAGCATTCCAAGAGGGCCCCAAGTCGGCCCATAGAGGCCCCCCAAACGGCTTCCGACGGCGTCAGACGAACCAGGAGCCCACCAAGACGGCCGAACATGGCCCTAAGATGGCCCAAGACTGCCCAAGAGGCCTCCAAGAGGGCCTCCAGGAAGGCCAGAAAAGGCAAACAACACCGATGCTTCCTAGGTTTTTGAAGGATTTGGACATTTGCTTCGTTTCAGCCTTCCGACGGCCCGATACGGCCCAAGAGCCCCCAAAGATCGGCCAAACATCACCCAAGAGGCCTCCAAGATGGCCCCCAGAACGGCCCACGAGGCCCCAAAGGCGGTCCTCAATACAGCCCAGGAGGCTTTTAAGACGCCCAAGATGGCCTCCAGGACGGCCCTGGAGCATTCCAAGAGGGCCCCAAGTCGGCCCAAAGAGGCCCCCCCAAACGGCTTCCGACGGCGTCGGACGGGCCAGGGGCCCACCAAGACGGCCGAACATGGCCCTAAGATGGCCCAAGACGACCCAAGAGGCCTCCAAGAGGGCCTCCAGGAAGGCCCGAAAAGGCCAAAATAATTTACTTACCATGAGTGTTTGCAATATTGTGGCGTTTGCGTTTTCTCTGCCTTCCGACGGCCCGATACGGCCCAAGTGCCCCCAAAGATCCCCCAAAAAGGCCCAAGACGGCCCCAAGAGGCCCCGAAGACGGCCCCAAGGGGTCTCCAAGACGCTCAAGATGGCCTCAATACGGCCCATGAGCCCTCCAAGACGTCCTCCAAGAAGGCCCGAAAGGGTCAAAATGGCCTCCAGGCGGCCAAGATGGCCTTCAAGATGCCCACGTGTTCCCCGAATGCTTTCCAAACCGATTCAGGGAACACATGGTCCGATAGCTTGGCAGGTCTGGCCTCAACGTTCGGCCACATAGGCGTTTTCAAAAAGGCAGGCGGCGGCGGTGATTCGCCGTAGGAGTCTTCGATACTGGATCAGACAGTGTTGGCTGGAATCGCACCACCACTACCACAGGTAGGAGAGGGAGAAGGAGGAGGAGGAGCAGGAGGAGGAGGAGGATCTCCCCGTCCCCGTCCAACCTTTGGTAGGGTGGTGGTGAAAAACTCGCCCATCAAGGCAGGATTCCGACTCCTGGCATACCAGCGCCGATGCTGCCTCTGACTTCCCAGTAGTTGCAGCCCAGCCAATTCCAGAAGTGGTTGGAGGTCCAACCATGTACCAATTCGCTTGGTCGACCAAGGCGAGCGCAGACGCTCCAAGCTCCCTAGGCTTAGGTCGGGCATGCCCTCCTGCAGGCGGTTTGTGATCGACAAATAAGAAATAGTCGAACACGCATTCAAACATGGTGACACAAAGAATAATGAATCCTCCCCAGGCTATTGATTTACGATGTTTGACTTTCCCCGCCAGGGGCATGCCCGAATTAACCCTAGGCTGCGAAGTGCCGAAGCGTCTCTGAAGCCGACCAGACCACGTAGAGCGCACACTGCACTGACCCTTCCGAGGAACGCGGATGCGTTGACGCATTGTTGAATAGCTTGATTCGGCGGCCTACCTCCGGAAACCAACTCGACCCAGGGAGGTAAGTGGGAGGAGGAAGAGGAGGAGGAGGAGGAGGCGGAAAGATGAGAGGAAGAGGAACAGAGGTTTCAAGGGAAACGAAGAGAGGGGAGGGAGGGAGGGGTGAGCATGAACACCAGCGAATCTCGAAGGCATAGCAGAAAACTCGGAGGAGCTTGAGAAGGAGGCAGGGATGAGGCAGGGGGATGAGGAGGGAGGAGAGAAGGGGGATCGAGGATACATCAGGTGAGTACGGTCCTGGCCTTTCGGGTTCTTTCCGAGGACCCCACCCAGAGGGCATTGACCTCTAGAGACACTCGAAGGAAGAGATGGCGGGGGAACAGTCGTGGGAGAAGGAGAAGGACTCCTCCTCCTCCATCCCCGGCCCCGGGAAGGCCCCGCCCCTTCTCCCTGTCCTCCCCTCTTCCCCCCCTCACAGCCCTTGGCCCCTCCTCCTCCTCCTCCTCCTCCTCCTCCTCCTCCTCCTCCTCCTCCTCCTCCTCCTCCTCCTCCTCCTCCTCCCCTCTTCCCCCCCCACCACAGCCATTGGCCCCGCCTCTCCCCCACGTGTCCCCACACCTTCTCCTTCCACCCTCCTCCTCCGGTCCCCCTCCGCTTCCGACTCAACCCTCTCAGGGGCCGCGGGGAGAGCGGGCGGAAAGCGAAGATGGAGGAGGAGGGGCGACGTCCACGACGACGACGACGGCAACGACGACGGCGACGACGACGACGACGACGACGACGACGACGACGACGACGACGACGACGACGACGACGGGCGACGGCGACGGCGACGGCGACGGCGACGGCGAAGACGGCGAAGACGACGTACGACGACGGACGGCGAGAGCGACGATTTCCGCGCCGTTGCCGGGCCAGCCGAAGGCCGCCGGAGGCCTCCGAAGGCCTCCGAGGGACACCAAGGGTTCCCGACGACGACGGCGAAAACGACGGCGAAGACGACGACGACGACGACGACGACGACGACGACGACGACGACGACGACGACGACGACGACGACGACGACGGTTGGCATGAGACAAATGAGCCCTGAGAAAGACGGGTCCTGGATCACAGGGCGTCCCACCCCGGACCAGCTCTCCATCCTGAGCTGCGCCTCCACTGCCCCGCGGACTCCCGCGGAGGGCCCAACTAGAGGCCTCCTACATTGAGAGGGTCGGAGTAGATGGGGTCGGAGGATCGCGCCGCATCGCCGATACATCGCCGATGTATCGGCGATGCATCGGCGACGTCGGCGATGCATCGGCGACGCCGGCCTGGGGAAACGTGTAACACGGGCTCCACATCGAGCCGTATCGCTGATGCATCGGCGATGCGGCGCGGCGCGACCCTCCGACCCAATCTACTCCGACCCCATCTAGCAGGCCTAGAATTAGGTCGGGCATGTCCCCCTCCAGGCGGATTTTGGGCGAAAGAAATAAAAGTACTCAGAAAATGCTCCCAAGATGCTCGAAAATAGTTCAAACAAAATCGTCCCCAGACTATTGCCTTTACTATTTTTGAACCTTCCCCCTGGACAGACAAGCACAGGGAGGCCAAGGGCGAGGAAGAGCCTCAAGGGGCCCGCTCCACGTCGGGGCACCTGCTCTGCCGGGCGAGGCAGGGACGACACCGCGGCTGGCCTCCCGCGGCCCGGGGCGGCCGCCGACGACCACCGCAGCAGAGCCACCACGGGCCTGACCGGCGACGGCGACGAGAGGCCGCGGCAGCGGCGGAGCTCGGCGGGGGCTTGCCCCCGCGATGGGCTGCTCATGGGCAGGCTCTCCACCACCACAACCGGATGCAGGACGGGGGAGCAGGGACGAAGAGGAGGTCCTCCTCCTCCTTGTCCTTCTCCTTCTCCTCCTCCTCCTCCTCCTCCTCCTCCTCCTCCTCCTCCTCCTCCTCCTCCTCCCCCTTTCCTCCTCCTCCTACCTATGGCAGTGGTGGTGGAAAAAATGAGCCCATCAGGTGTGACGGTCCCGGTCCCTGCCGAAGCCGAACGCCGCGCCGAAGCGCTCGGAGCCCCCGAGGTCGACGGGGCCGCGGTCTTCGTCTCGCCGGTCGTCTCGCCGCGGCTTGTCTCCTGGCCAAGCGCGGGGGATCCTCCGACCCGGGTCAGTGCAAGCCCGGGACAGTCGGGCTCCGCAGGAGGAGGAGGAGGAGGAGAGAAAGGAGGAGGAGGAGGAGGAGGAGGAGGAGGAGGAGGAGGAGGAGGGGGATCCTGCTAGATCCCGCAGGATATCCTGCAGGATGCAGGATATCCTGCAGGATCCTGCACCTCAAGCCAGGGTCAGTGCGCCCCATCCTGCCCTGCAGGATCCTGCAAGAGTGAAGGGGCCCTGGGACACACAAACAAATAGACACAAATAGCAGGATCCCTACACAATAACCACACATTTTCTGGGTTTTTGTCTCCCCCCTCCCATTTCCAATAGTTTCAATTGTTTTTTTCCTGGGGAGTCGACGATTCACTGTGTCTATGTGTCGAAGGCCCGCGAGGATTTCTTGGGGTCTCATCTGGATCTCCCTCCCTGGCTCGCAAGGAGCGCGCCAGGCGCGGCGCGCCCGAGGCGCCGCCGGGGCTCTCCCGCGCAGAGCCAAGAAATTCGCGCAGACCGTCGAAGGTTTACGTTTGAACTTAGAAGGAGGAGGAGGAGGAGGAGGAGGAGGAGGAGGAGGAGGAGGAGGAGGAGAAAGTCCAGGGTTCGCTACGGACCGGCTTCTTTTCAAAACCGCCCACTCCCGGAACCCTCGAACCCCCTCCCGGCAGGGATCCGGAAGGAGTTCCGGAGGTTCTCGGGAGGGTTTTTGCAAAGGGTTTTCGTTGCTTGGGGGGGGAACCAGTCCCTATAGCGAACCTTTGGCCTTCAAAGTATATACCGCCCCTGCTTCTTCGACGACGGGCGCAGGGAGGCGAGGCGCCAGAGGCCTTCTGGGGGCCACCCGGCCTCGCGCTCGGCGCCACGCGGCACGCGCGGCGCGCGGCGTGACGCCTGCGCCAGAGGGCAGAGAACCACCCCGACGCGCGAGGCCGTTCCGCAAACGCACCCCAAGAAGGAAGCGAGCGGGACAGGGCTGCTCCGTGAACGCCCAGGGCCGTTCAGCAAACGCCAGTTGTCCTGTCCATGTGGCTTCTCCTCCACTTGATTCCAGTCGGGCCTGTCCCCCTACAGGGGGATTTTGGGCGAAAAATGAAAAATGCTTCAAAAATGCACCCAAAAATACCCCAAAATTGTATTGAAACAAATCCCCTCAATATTTCTTGACTCTGTCTGAATGTCCCCCCTGTGGAGGGGCAGGCCCGACTTAGGGCTGGCTGTCGCCCTCTGTGGTCGCGCGGGTCGCCCCCTGCTGGGGGACCTCCCGCCTCCGCTGGTGGACCTTCCACTCCTCCTTTTCCTTCTCCTCCTCCTTTTCCTCCGCCTTTTCCTCCCTTTCCTCCCCCTCCTCCTCCTCCTCCTCCTCCTCCTCCTCCTCCTCCTCCTCCTCCTCGCCCTCCTCCTCCTCCTCCCCTCCTCCTCCTCCTCCTCCTCCTCCTCCTCCTCCTCCTCCTCCTCCCCTCCCCTCTCCCCCCCCCCCCTCCCCCTTCCCCTCCCCTCCCCCCCCTCCCTCCCCCTCCCCCTCCCCTCCTCCTCCTCCTCCTCCTCCTCCTCCTCCTCCTCCTCCTCCTCCCCTCCTCCTCATCCTCCTCCTCCTCCCTCCTCCTCCTCTCCTCCTGCTCCTCCTGCTCCTCCTGCTCCTCCTGGCTCCTCCTGCTCCTCCTGCTCCTCCTCCTCCTCCCTGTGGAGGGTTAACCCTTGCTGCGTGCCGCCCTGCGCGGCTCCTACCCCTACCCCCTACCCATGGACCTGGACAGGGGGTTCCGCGAGTCGTCGGAACGTCCAAAACGGCCTCGGCGAGAAAGCACAAATCATTGGTTTTACGTTGGTTGTGGTCCCATTTGGGCCTCCTGGGGGGGACCCAAATTAAAGCTCCCCTCTTGTTTGATCGATCTCCTCCAAGATTGCCCCAAGGGGGCCCCAAGAGGTGGCCAGGAAGCCGCACGAGGCCCCCAGGAGGCCCCCAAGAGGCCCCCAAGAGACCCCCAAGAGACCTCCAAAAGACTTCCAAGAGGCCCCAAGAGGCCCCCCAGAGGCCCCCAAGACGCTCCAAGAGGCCTCGGCGACAATGCCGAAATCGCTGGTTTGACTAAGATTTTGGCCACATGTTGACCTCCTGGGGGGGGGCACTGCTTCAGATGACTCCAAGAGCGCCTTGGAGAGCCAAAGATGATCTCCAAGATGGCTCAAGAGATCCCACGATGCCTCAAGATGGCGCCCACGATGCTCCAAGAGGCCCCAAGACCGCTCCAAGACGGCTCCAAGTGGCCAAAGAGCTCCCCCCCAGGAGGCCTAAATCCTTCCAACACCTTGGGAAAATCAATGTTTTCGTTTTCTCGCCGAGGCCTGAAGATGGCTCCAAGATGGCCCAAGAGGGCTCCAAGAGCGCTCTCAAGGCCCCCAAGAGCGCTTCAAGAGGGCCCCAAGAGGCGTCCAGGAGGCCCCAAAAGGCGCCCACGAGGCATCCAAGAGGCTCCCAAGAGACCCCCAAGAGGCCCCAAGAAGCTCTCCGAAGCGCCCAAGACGCTCTAAGAGGCGTCCGGGACCGCCAAGAGGCCCCCAAGACGCTCCAAGAAGCCTCCACTGGGGGACCCTTCCTCTGTGTGCTGCCCGTTTCCCTGATCGAGGCAACTCCTCTGGGCGTCGTTTCTGGATGGGCTGGTGGGGATCCGCGAAGCGTCAACAATTTGTCCATATTTGCCTGCTGATTCGACGAACGAAGAGCGCGTTTCTTTATTTTCGGCGATACTGGGCATTATAGGGGGGAAGGGGGTCGGGGGGGTATAACGTAACGCTTCCCTCGCTTCCCCCCCCGCCGTGTGCCCGATGCGCGCGGCGGCAGTGCCCGGAGCGCACCAGGGGGGGAGGGACGTTTCGACATAGAGGGGGGGGGGACGGGGGGATCGGGGGCTATAGTGCCCAGTATGCCCCGAGGGAAAAAATGAAGCACGCTCGAACCAATTCTGGGAGACAGCAAGTCTGCCGTCCCTCCCCGACTCGAAGTCAACGTCGCCCCAACAGAGCGGGAGCCACGAGAAGGGCCAGGCGCAGCGGCCTCTCGGCGCGGGGGCGAGCCGCGGCAGGCGCACCGCAGCGCGGAGCCGGACGGGCACCCTCCCCAGACCCTGTCGCGGTGTGGAAAAATCGCGACGGGAGGCGTTTCTATCTTTTCGGCCTCTGGGGGCCCTCCCATGACCTCGGGGCCGTCGAACCACGGCTCAGGATGAAACGCAGGTCCCCGGGGAAGGGGTCGAGACCTCTGGGGGTCGTCGCTGTGAACGGGGGGGTCTGGGTCTGCGGGGCCCACGACCGAAGAAGACCGAGCGAGGGCAGCTGGGAACAGCAGCGCGCGGAGAACGCCCTTGTCGAGGGCGGGGCGGAGGCCAGGGAACGTATTGAAGTGAGAAGAGGCGCCATGAAATCTGCCCCCCCCCCCCCCCCCCGTCAGCACCCCCCACTTGGCCGTCCCCGGGACGCGCTCCCCTGCGCCAGTCATCTACCCCAGCCACTCGCTCCCCTGCGCCTGCTCCCATGGGATTCGGTCGGGCAGCCCGGGCATGTCCTCCTGCAGGCGGACTTTGGAGGCAAATGGGGGGCAGGGAAAAACTCAAACCACTAACAGGGGATGTGTCGACCCCTATCCCAAGCTTCGTGGGGTTTCCAAATGGACCAGAAATTTGGGGCCCAACCCTGGGATATACGATGGTGGGGGTGTCCATGCTCGGTAGGGGTGCGTCCGAATGGCCCCTTTGGGGTGTATCCCAGGGTTTTCCCATTTTTCTGAGCGGCGAAACTTTTCGGGCGAAACTCGGGGATTGGGGGAGAAACATCGCCCGCGAACCACTGCTCAAAAGCAGACCGCAAACGCTCCGCGCGCCCTCTCGCGGTGCCGCGCGCCTCCCGCGCGCGGCGCGGCCACTCCTGGGGCCCCGCCGGGCGCCCCCCCCGCGCGCGCGCGGCGCGCACGTGGCCGAGGCGGCCGCGCGGCCCCTGACGCGTGGGCCTGCGCGCCTCTCCCGCGCCGACGAAGGTGGTCGGCGCTTATGAAGGGGCCCTGGGACACGCAAATTCGCCGGCCCAACGGGCCAGAGGCGTGCTAAGATCTCCGGTAACTGGTTAACAATTCTCTAGTTCGCGCGCGCGGGGCGGCCCCTGGGGGTCCCCGGACGAAAAGTACCCCGACCAGGTCCCGGCCGGGTCCCCCCGAGCGCCCCATGAGCGCACCAACAGGGCTCCGAAAACGTCCCCGAGGACCCAAACAAAACCAAGAGGCCCCCAAGAGGCCCCCAAGATGGTACACGAGGGGTCCGACATGCCACAAGATCGCTCCAAGACGCCCAAGATGGCCCCCAGACGCCCCAAGAGGCCTCCAAGAGCACTCCCAAGAGGGCCTCCGGAGGCAAAATTCATTGATTTTCCTTAGGTTTTTGAGAGATTTTGGAGCTTCCACCTTTTCGGCTTCCCGACGCCCCAAGACGGCCCAAGAGGCCCCCAAGATCGCCCCAAGAGGGCCCAAGAGGCCCCCAAGAGGGCCCCAAGATGGCCCAAGAGGGCTCGAAGACGGCCCAAGAAGCCTCCAAGACGGCCCAAGAGGGCCCCAAGAACGCCCCAAGAGAGGGAACACGAAACAACATTTCCAGCCCTCGGCCCCAAGAAGCCCCTCCGAGGCCCCAAGAGGCCCCTAAGAGGCCCCAAGAGGCCCCGACGAGGCCCTCAGGAGGCCCCCAAGAGTCCCCCAAGCGGCCCCAGGCCCCCCAAATGCCCCCCCGAGCGCCCCAGGAACCCCCAAAGCGCCGCATTGACACCAGGCCCTCGGGCAAACGGCAGACATGAGACTGTATGGGCCGGCGGAATGAGCGAAGCGATTAAATAAATACACACAGACAGGTTCCCATATTTCTTATATTTCCCATATTTCCCATATTTCCCCCATGTTCTGGGTTTTCGTCTTCCCCCCACTTCCCAGATTTTCCCACCTTTTCTGGGGAATCGACGATGAAATTTGTGTCTGTGTGTTTTTTTTCCCCTCCTGAGCTTAGCATCCCGCCCCGACCGGCGGCATGACGAGGAGGTGCGAACGCGCAGGCCAGCGGGCGCCGCCGGACGACACGGCGGCCTGGCGGCGCCCGCGCCTCGCGCGCGCGGGCCGCGTGCGCGCCAGCCAGATCAAGGTGCCCTTTTGTGTGCCCGCCAAAGATAGCCGAACCATCGTCCCCATACACCCTGCGAAATGCTTAAGAAATCATGGGTTAAGAAATTCATAGTCTCAGAACTTGAATAAAAACCCAACATTTCCATTAACATCTTAAGATTTACATTGAAACGTTAAGAATAATCGAGACTCTGGCCGAAAACTTAGGTTTTCTTAAGCATCGCATAAGGTGTACTATTGTTTGACAAATGTTCACGGTTCCTCCTGTAGGGGGGCATGCCCGCCTCAGCCCCTGTGCTCCCCTGCGCCTGCTCCCTTCCCTTCCCCCTGCTCCGACGGGAGGGCCGCGCCCTGCGCCGTGCGCGCGCCGGTGTTTGGGGCAAGGTCGGGCCAGAGCCCTCCCCGTACCACGGGGCCCAGGGACACACAAACAAATACACACGAGTCCCAGGATGCCGCACACTTTCCTAGCCAGTTCCTGGGGTTTCGTCTTCCCGCCCACTTCCCATATTTTCCCGCATTGTCCTGGGAGTCGACGACTCGTTGTGTCCGTGTGTGTTCTTTCCCTCCTGACTGTGTCCGAGGAGAGCCGCGGTGCTGGCCTGTGCGCCCTTGCACGAGCGCTGGCGCGGCTCGCCTCCGAGTCGGCGGACCTCCACCTGACGCCCTAAGTAGAGGCGATGGGATCTGAAGATCGCGCCGCATCGGCGCCATCGGCGATGCATCGGCGACGCCATCTCGGGAAAAACGGGCTCCACATCGAGCCGCATCGCCGATGCGTCGGCGATGCGGCGCGATCCTCCGACCCCAACTGCTCCGACGCCATCCAGGAGAAATAGACGAAAGGCGGACACCGCAGGGAGAAAGATGGCAGGGAGGTGAGGAGTTGGCCAAGGCTGCTCGGACCAGCAGAGCCCTGACAGTCGCTGAGCGCAGGCAGGATATGTATCATGAGCTGTGCCACGAAGAATGGCCTTGCATGTCTGGTAAGAGTTGCGGCCCCGACCCGAAGCCTGACGTCAGTCTCACCGGTACGGAGCGCCATCCCGAAGACGACATCGATCTCGACAATAGGGCGCGCGAGGAGAATCCCTGGGCGCAGGAAGCAATTTAATGTGTTGCGCCTTCTTCGGGCCGGTGAGGAGGGGGGGCGTGATTCCAGGGCGCCGGGATCGTCCACACACGCCAGGCCTGCGTGGGGTGACCTGCCCTTAGGTGACACGAGTGTCTGGGTCGCGGTCAAAAGGGGAGAAGGGAGGGAGTTCTGGATCACTGGCTATACCGAATAGGACGGGAAACTAAAGCTGAAAAACGTGATTTCTGCTGCTTCTCGGCCAGTTCAGCTTTGATGTAAGCTTTATGCCAGATTTCCGAAGGAATCCAATCAAGATCCACCGTCGTGCCTTCTGCACGTTGGGGCGTGGAAGAACATCAAGGGCTGCCTTGTAGGATTCCGTCAGCTCAAGACGGCCCAAGACGTCTCAAAGGTGGCCCCAAGACGGCCCAAGAGGCCCCTAGGAGAGTCCCCAAATGACCCAAAAGGTCCCACGATGGCCCAAGAGGCATCCAAGACGACCCCAAGACGGCATCCCGTGGGACCCAAGACGGCTTTAGAAAGCCTTTCGACGGCCCAAGGCAACCCCACGACGGCCACCAGGCACCCACCGTACGGTCAAGAGAACCCCAAGGCGGCCCAAGAGAGCACCAAGACGGCGCAAGAGGCCCCAAAGATGGCCGAAAAAGGCCCTGCGGGAAACCCAGCGAACCCGAGCAGCACCAAGACGGCCCACACGATCTCCGTGAGAGCTCCTTAAATAATGAAGACATGTGACGGTATTCCCACTAGTCCTTCTCATGTGCCTACTCCTCCCCCACCTCGTTATCATTACCATCATCACCACCATCATCATCACCAGCATCAGCATCATCTGCATCATCATCATCATCATCAGCTTTATCAGCAGCAGCAGCATCAGCATCATCATCACCACCGCCACCCTCATCATCACCATCATCATCAGCATCAGCATCATCACCATTACCAGCATCAGCATCATCACCATCAGCATCATCACCATCATCAACATGATCAGCATCATCGTCATCATCATCATCAGAATCAGCATCAGCATCAACATCATCATCACCATCAGCATCACCATCACCACCACAATCACCATACATTAGCTCCATCATCACCACCACAACCAGCATCGTCATCAAACTCACCACCATCATCATAATTATCATCAACAGCCACATCATTAACACAATAAGTTCCATCATCATGAACACAAGTCTCATCGACCCCATCAGCATCAGAAACTTCGTGGTCATCGGCACCATCATCAGCATCATCATCATTATCATGCTCGTAATCATCATCTTCATCATCATCAGCATCATCATCATCGTCATCATCATGGTCGTCGTCATGGTCGTCGTCATCATCACGAGCATCATCACCATCAATAGCAGCATCATCACCATCATCGTCATGATCATCGTCATCTGAACCATCACCATCTAGTGCAAGCACCAGATGCATCGTCACACCAAGCATCATCACGAGCGTCCGTGTCACAATCACCACCACCACCATCAGCATCATCATCCGCATCAGCATTATAATCAACCTCATCATCAGCACCATCATCATCAGCACCATCAGCCTCATCAGCACCATCATCAGCATCATCAAACTCAGCATCAGCATCAGCGTCAGCATCAGCATCAGCATCAGCATCATCATCATCATCATCATCATCATCATCATAATCATCGGCAGCATCGCCATCTCCATCACGGCTCCCCCACGCTGTAGCAGTCGCCACCCAGCATGCTGGGCGGGACTGGTGGCGGGACCTGCCGCAGGCAGCTGGATCATTGCTGCGAGGAAAAGAGGGAGGGAGGAGGGAGGGACGAAGGACTGGGGACAGTGATGAAACGGAGAAAGAGGAGGATGAGGAGGAGAAAGAGAAGGAGGAGCAGAAGGAGGAGCAGGAGAGAAATGGGGAAGAGGAGGAGGAGCACCTGCAACCAGTTTGGTGAAAGACTGGGCCAGCTCGTCAACACACGCTGGATGATGCCTCGAGGGCGCCCCCGTTGCGAAGGAGGGAGACGGGAGAAGGAGGAAGAGGGAGAGAGGGAGGAATAGAGAGAGAGAGAGGGAGGAGTCAGGAGGGAGGAGGGAGGTAAGGAGGAGGGCAGCGGGGGGGGGGCGAGGGAGGAAGGAGGCTGCCGGGAGGCCAGGGGGAAGGGGCAGCGGCCGCGGCTGTGTGAGATCGGCAGTCGAGGCCGAGGCCCACGGCGGCCGCGGATCCCTTGAAGCCGCCCTTGTCGCCCTTCTCGCCCTTGTTGCCTGGCGTCGTCGGCATCGTCTCGGTGGTCGTCGTCATGGTCGTCGTGATCGTCGTGGTCGGGGCGGTCTTCGTCGTGGTCGTCGTCGCCGAGGTTGTCATTGCCGTGGTCGTCGTCAAGGCCGTCGTGGTTCGTCGTGGTCGTCGCCGCCACCGTCGTCGTTCTCGCCCCAATCCTGGCAAAACTCCCCTCGACAGCGGGGCCCCTAGCCCCCCCCCTGGCCGTGGCGACGAGAGTGTCCACGCACGCCGCCGTCGTCCTCCAGGACGGCGTCATCGTCATTGACCTCGTCGTCCTCCTCGTCCCCCTGCTTCCTGTCATGCTGCTGCTCCTCCTCCTCCTCCTCCCCCTCCCCCTCCTCCTCCTCCTCCCCCTCCTCCTCCTCCTCCTCCTCCTCCTCCTCCTCCTCCTCCTCCTCCTCCTCCTCCTCCCCCTCCTCCTCCTCCTCCTCCTCCTCCTCCTCCTCCTCCTCCTCCCCGATCCTTCCGTCGTGGCTCGCCGTCTGGGCGGCCCCCCGCGGGCCTGGCCCCCCGCGCACAGGCGCGCCGCGCGCGCACGCGGAGGCAGCCCGCCAGCCCGACCCCCCCCCTCAACCGCCCTCTGCACCCGGGGGGAGGAAGCGGAGGCGAGAGGGGGGGCCAAGCCTTAAGGCGGGCCTGTCCCTTTACAGGGGGAATATACAAAAATAATTTAAAAAAAAAAAAAAAAAAAATCCGTAAGGGGACTATGTGTTGAATCGTTTTGGCCATTTGGAAGTATTTGTTGCGTTTTTGTTATTGTTCGTCGGAAACCCCGCTGTAGGGAGACACGCCCGACTTAAGCCAAGCCTCAAAACTTGTCGGGGTTATTGTTGTGGGTGGCTGCTCTCGCTGCTCGCTCGGCTCCTCGCCCCCCCGCTCAATGTGTTGGCCTTGCTCGGCCCGCTCTTCTTTGTCCGCACGCCATGCGGTCCGAGTATGACTTGCGCGTCCAGAGCAGACGCAGCCGGCATTTGTGTGTGACCTCCTGACAGGCAAACTTTCAGTGTGTGTGTGTGGGGACTCCCGCGCAGGTGATTCATTCGGCGGCAGGAGAGGGGGGGGAAATGAGAAGGAGAAGGTCTTCTCAGAAGCCGGCATGCCTTCTCAGAAACCCTCGCGCCTTCCGAGATGTTGTCGGGGTTCTTGTTATGCGGGCTGCTCTCGCTGCTAGCTCGGCTCCTCGCTTCCCCGCTCGATATGTTTGTACCTCGCTTGGCCGCTGTTCTTCGTTGGCCCGCCATGTGATCCGAATATGACCTGTGCGTCCAGAGCAGCCGCGGCCAGCATTTGTGTGTGACCTCCTGACAGGGAAACTTCCAGTGTGTGGGGGGGGCCTCCCGCGCAGGTGTTTCATGCGGCGGCGGGAGAGGAGGGAAAATGAGAAGACGAAGGCCTTCTCAGAAGGCGGCATGCCTTCTCAGAAGCCCTCGCGCCTTCCGAGATGTTGTCGGCGTCGTCGTGGAAGGCGTAGGAAACTTCTCAGAAGGCCGGGGGACTTCCTAGCCTTCTAAGAAGGCCTTCTCCTTCTCACTTCCCCCCCTCGCTCGCCGCCGAGGTGGGGCCAAGTGTATGCTGTTCCTTCACATTTTACGTAAGGACCACATCCCAGAAATCATTTCGAGCACCAAGAAAAAGTATCGAAACAATCTCTGCGCGACACGCTGGTGAGGACCCGAACGAGTATCGCCTCCCAGGTCAAGACACGCGAAGACCGTCCATTCTCGATGCTCTCTCGATGCTCGGAATTCCTGCTGGCTGTCAACGCTAAAATAGGCAAGAACATCTTAAGGCCAAGCCTTCGAACGGGACACGCAAACTCGCATGACCCTAAAGGCTGAGAGGCCCACGCGGACTTCTCGGATCGGCGCCGGAGTCCCGCTCTGCGGCTTGGCCTTGTGATGCTCCAGCAAACTCTAGCCTTGACCACCAGGAGGTATCTCGAGCACACCATAAGAAAACATCGGCACCAGACAGTGATGGGCCTGTTTTCCACCACCACCACCGTAAGCTGGAGGGGGGAATGAGGAGGATGAGGAGGAGGAGGAGGTGGAGGAGGAGGAGGAGGACCCCCTCCCCCTCCAACTTATGGTGGTGGTGGTGGAAACCAGGTCCATCAGACAGTTTTCACGTGTCGGGCCCCGGGAGGCGACAGTCGGTCGGCACCGCCCGAGCGTCGGGCAGGCACCGCCTCGACGCTTCACGGGGTGCTCGAGAGGATGTCTGGGACGTGGCCCTCAAGTACGATGGGAAAACATAACTCAGGAGGAGGAGGAGGAGGAGGAGAGGAGGTAGGAAGAGAAGGAGGAGGAGGAGGTGGAAGAGGAGGAGGAGGAGGACGAGGAGGAGGATGACGAGGAGGAGGACGAGGAGGAGGAGGAGGAGGAAGACTCGAGGAACAAACGAACAGCCCCCGGGGGAGCCCTCCGCAGGCCCAGAGAAGGGAGGGGGGGTCCGCCGCCGATGCAAGCAGTCCACACGGACCTCGCGAGGGTTCAGGCTCGTGGCACGTCCTGCCCGTCGACAGGAGACGCCCCAGGGCTTGACCTGACCAAACACGGTGTTCCGTGCCTTCATCGTTTTCGCTGTGCGTCGTTCCGCCTTCGCTCCATCTTTGCCGCGACACGACATCCGAGCAAAAACACTCTCCGAAACCGCCAAAAACACCCCTTCAAGTCGAGCCCAGCGACGCCCTATAGACGCCTTCAAGGAGGAAAAGGGGCCATCGTCGAGCGTCGGCTGCGGCGTCTGCCGCTGTGGCATGCGGATAAGAACAATTAAGGCCGTTGCGGGTGTGCTGGTCAACTCTACAGTCGAAACAATGTCATAAGGAACCTGAATGAGGAACGAGGCCCCTTTTTGTTCCATAAGTTAAGCGTCTATGTCCCATAGAACACCTAGGGAAAGCCCAAGACAAGCAACACAACACTTCAGGAACACTGAGCCCCTCCTCAAACAAAAGGGTTTTCCTTCAGCGGCCCGACTGTAACCAAGCTTCCCAGCCCCCGAGGTGGGATGTGGGCGCAAACCCTGAACCGAAAACGACTAGGTGGGCTGCCTGGGGCGAGCTCTCCCCCAGCCTGTCTCGGGGATAGAGCAGGAGAGAGAGAGAGAGAGAGAGACAGAGAGAGAGGAGAGTGAGGAGAGATGACGACGACGACGATGCTGATGCTGATGAGGACGACGACGACGACGAGGACGAGGACGACGAGGACGAGGACGACGACGAGGACGCGGAAGACGAGGACAAAGACGAGGACGAGGACGACGACGACGACGGCGGCCCCTGAAGGTCTGTGGAGTCCCAGGGGGCCTCAAGGAGGCCTGGAGACCTCTGGAGGCGTCTGGAGAGTCTGGAGGTCCTGCGAGGCCCTCGGTGACGACGACGACGACGACGACCAGGACGACGACGACGACGAGGAGGACGACGACGAGGACGACGAGGACGAGGACGAGGTCGACGAGAGAAGGAAAGGGAGGAGGGAGGACGGCACTACAGGTTCGCGTCGTGTCGAACCCGGCGTTGGTCTCTGACACCGCGGAGATCGTTCAAACTTGAACGATCGGCCCTTCGAGAAACGCCGAATCGATTCGTCGTTTCTCAAAGGGCCGATTCTGTGCCACGGGCGGCGTTCAACCTTACACGCCCGCGCTGGTGTCGAAGCCGGTCGACTCGAGCAAGCCCGCAATGAAGGCCCACAGGAGGGCCGAGAGAGGCCTGAGAGGAGCCTCCGATGATACCAGGAGGGAGGAGGGGGGAGTGCGGCGGGGGGAGGAAAAGGAGAAGGAAAGATGAAGCAAGATGAAGGGGCCCAGGGATACGCAAATAGATATACGCACAAATCCCAGGATACTCCATATCTTCCAATATGTTCTGGACGTTCGTCCCCCCCTCACTTCCCACCTATTCCCATATTTTGGGGATCGACGACTAATTGTGCCTGTGTGCTTTTCCCTCCTGAAGAAAGAAAGGTGAATCAAGAGGAGGACAGGCCAAAAAACAAAGAGAGGGTGTTCAAGAACCGTGCCAGTTCAAACGGAGAACTGGGCTGGAGCAGGTCTTGAGGTTAACAGCATTCCTGCTACGCTGCTGCGCTGGCACAATGGCGGGGTTTGCCGCAGGCAGCTGGATGTACAATGCGACAGGGTAGGCGGGGTGAGCGCGCGGAGCATTCTAGTTCATTTCACGTATGTGGCCGGCAAGACAACAGAGGCGCCCATCCTGGTCTGATCGTGGTCCCCTTAGTGCCACGCACGGGCGGAGAAACGGCAGCACCTTTGCAGATCATAGAGATGAGTCAGCAGGCCGCAATGCAAGCCACCACTCTCGTGGAAACTCTCAGGGCCATGCACATCTGCGGGTGTTGTAAAAAAAGCATCACCACTTCTACAGGCGCCATGTGCGGCAGCAGGGGAAGCAAACCCATCGCGCCCATGGAACGCCGACACGTGAAGGGGAGCATCAAACGCATCAAGCGCATGGAACGCAGAGTGGAAGGAGGAGATCGACTACACGCAAGAGTGGCCCTCGAAAAGAGTGACCTTCAGGGAGCCGCGGGTGGACAACTCCAAGCACGCAGGCCAGAGCTGGGGAGGGACCCTCGCGGGCCTGCATTCAAAGTCCCTCAGGCGAAGGGACACTATTATGTGTAGCCTTATGGATGCCATGACAATGGACAATCTAACAACCCTATCATTGAATTAAACATGTCTTTAACATGTGTAAAATATGTTCAAGCATAATTCAACCATGTTTTTGGATGTGTCAAGCATGTTTGAAACATGTTTTAGACATCTGGGCATCATTTGGCAGCACGCGTCCTCTCCATTGATCGTCGTCCACAAGTGTAGCCGAGGAGAACGAGGAGGTGGACCAGAGCAAGCGCAGGATGCCTCAACGATGCTGCAGCACACCCTGCCGTCCCCAGTGCCCGCCCCACACGAGCCGCCGCAGCCGGTGCGCTTCACAACGGGGAGCGCCCCCTTGGGATACGAACGCCATCGTGCCTGCTCCGGTCTCGTGCGTGTGTTTTTCAGCGGGCGGCCATCGGCAAGCGGTTCTCGGCCATCGGCCAGCGGGTCTCGTCTCGTTCCGCTTCTCGGCCATCGGCCAGCGCTCGGTCTCGTGCGTGTTTTTTTGTCCGCAGAGCGACCCAACGCGCTCCTCGATAGCCCCCTGCCGAGCAAAAAAAAGTGCAGGCGTCCGAGCGGTGCCGGCCCCGGGGCCTGTCAAGCAGGCGGAAGCTACGCAAGGTCAGCAGAGCGTCCACGGGCTCTCTGGGCGGAGGTGCTCTCGAGCGCGTCCGCTTCCAGCCCCCCCCCTTTGGAGGCCTGGAAATGGGCACCAACACCAACACGGGGGGCTTGCCTCCAAAGGGGGAAGATGATCCTAGATTTCGGTGTTGGTGGTAATACCTCGGCCACATTGGAGGCCAGACTATTACCACCATCGCCGAGATCGGGATCGCCTTCCCTCGGTGGAGGCACACCGCCGAGATTGCTCTTGGTGTCACTCTCTGGGCCTGCGATTCCCCTTTCGGGGAGGGCCCTGTGATCACCACGCCCAAACCTGGCGGGCGCAAGCCTGGAAAACAATGGCCACGGCACCCTCTCGAGAACCGAAAGCGGACAATTCACGAATCGACGTGTCACTGCTGGGGGTTCTGTACACCCCCTTCTTCCCCTTCTGGGAGGGCCCTTTGTCGGGAGCGGCCAAGAGGCGGGTGTCCAAGATGGGGGGGGGTGCAAATCATGACCGGCGGCACGTGCGCGGCCCAGCGGGGGGGCCAGGGACGTAATGAAATAAGAAGAGGCGCCATGAAATCTGGGGAAATATCATGGCCCCCGCCATGATATCCACCCCTCCCTAGTCATCCCCCCCCTCTTTTCCGCCCCCGACCTTGATCACCACGCCAACACCGCTCCCGATGAAAAAAAAAAACGCACGCCCTCCGCGCGCTCGGGGCCCATCCAGGGCCGGCGCCGGCACCCCACCCGCCGGCCCCTGGTCAGCACAAAAACGCCACGGTGGCCCGCGTGGCCCCCAAGCCACTGCGTTGTTATTGCACTACCGGGGGTGGCAGCTGCACGGTGTGCGGTGTGTTGTGGCACTACCGGGGTGGCAGCTGCACGGTTTGCGCTGTGTTGTGGATGCTGTGTTCTACGAGCTGTGTGGCGCAGGCTGTGGAAGTGAAGACGATGCGGTGTAATATATGTGTCGGAAATCGTGTCCCGTGAGCTGCGTGGTGCGAGCGGTACTTGCAGTGCTGTGAGGTGTGAGATATGCTGTGCAGCTGTTACTCGAAAGCGATGCTGTGTGTGTGAGCTGGAGGCGGGAGCTATCGGGTGCCAGCCGTATGAGCAAGGCTACGGTGTGTACGCTATGCGGCATAAGCCATGTGGTGCCAGCTATGCGGTGTGACCTGCGTGGCGAAAGCTGGGTCGTATAAGCCCACAGCCAAGGGGCGCACAAGAGGCGCCCACGGGCAGCACGGGCGGCAACCAAGGCGCACTGGGCGCCCGCGGGGTGCCGCCGCGGGCGGCACGGGAGGCAACGAGGCCGAGTCCGAGGACGCCGCGTGGATCCCACCAGCCCTCTGGGCGGAGGTGGTTTAGGGAGTTTCCTCTTCCATCTTCCCTCCTTCCCCTTTCGGGGAGGGGTTCCCCTTCGGTAAGACGGGTTCCCCGGCCCTGTGTTACTCTGTATGTTCCCTCACTTCCCTGATCACCTCCATTCGCCTGGGCATCGTTTCTGGATGGGCTGGTGGGGATACTTTTTCCCAACCCTCCTGCGTTGGGTACTCGTTTTGAATAGAGCACTGCGGTCTCCGTTCTCCTCCTCCCGCCCCCCCTCTCTTCCCTCCTCCTCTCCTCTCTTGCTTGCCTTCTCCTCCTCTCTTCGCTCCTCCTCTTCTCTTCCCTTGCCTTTCACGTCATCCCTGGCGGGCTGCGATATGCGGAACTGTCACCACTTTCGAGGGTTGCTGGTGGGTCCAGCGGAGTGAGGCACCACGGGGACTCAGATTCGACCTCAACATCCCTGGGGGGGGGGCTGCGATCTGTGAAACTGTCGCCACTTTCGAGGGCTGCTGGTGGGTCCAGCGGAGTGAGGCACCACGGGGACTCAGATTAGACCTCGCCATCTCTGGGGGGGGCTGCGATCTGTGAAACTGTCGCCACTTTCGAGGGCTGCTGGTGGGTCCAGCGGAGTGAGGCACCACGGGGACTCAGATTAGACCTCGCCATCTCTGGGGGGCTGCGATCTGTGAAACTGTCGCCACTTTCGAGGGCTGCTGGTGGGTCCAGCGGAGTGAGGCACCACGGGGACTCAGATTAGACCTCGCCATCTCTGGAGGGCTGCGATCGGAGCGGAGCGCACCACGGGGACTCAGATTAGACCTCGCCATCCCTGTGTGAAACTGTCGCCACTTTCGAGGCTGCTGGTGGGTCCAGCGGAGTGAGGCACCACGGGGACTCAGATTAGACCTCGCCACCCCTGGGCGGCTGCGATCTGTGAAACTGTCGCCACTTTCGAGGGCTGCTGGTGGGTGGCCAGCGGAGTGAGGCACCACGGGGACTCAGATTCTGACCACGAGCAATGCTCGCGTGCCCTTGCTCTGCGGTTCGTGCCACGTGGCGCTGCGACTCGAGCTGGCGGTCGTCCTTCGGACCCGCAGAAACATCTGCTGAGCTCGATGAGCTAGGGGAACTACAGGAAAGAAGTGCAGGAAACGGAGGCCGGTCATGCACTCGCCGATACCTCGTTGCTCTGTCATCGTCTTTGCTGTTGCATGATCCTTATCTGGCCTGCCGGCGCCGCGGCTCGAGCTGGCGGTCGCCCTTCGGGCCCGCGGGAACATCTTCTGAGACAAGTGGACGCCGCCGCCTTACTTGCAGGCAGCGCATTGCATTCGCGGACAGCAGCATGGCAGACCGCAGTGAGATCCTCAGTCGCGCGGCGTTGCCAAGCCTGGTGGAGACGCGCGTGATCGACCTGAAGTCCCAATCGCGCGTGCACTGTACCTGCGTGGCGTTCAGGCACGCGCGTGATGCTGTTCGCTCCGCGTTCAACCAGTACGTCGCCAGTGCACCTTTGGACGATGGACAACCGATTGATGATACGCGACCCCGGCCTCGAGTTTCTTTCCCGCGGGCCGCCCGCAGACCTGGCGGCGCGCCCGCGAGCGTTCAGCCCCCGCGCTGAAATGTGCGGGAAGGAGGCGGAGAAGCTTGCGGGCGAGCTACGCCTCGCTCGTTCCTTGCACTCTAAACAAGTTTTATCATGTGGAACTCTGCGACGACATGGCGCAGGCAGCGCTGCGGGTTTAGCTCGCGCTTGAAAAACGCGGCAGTCTTCTGTCTCCTCCCGCCACTTTCATCGTCGTCCTATTCCCCGCCTCACCTTCTCCATGCATGCTGCTGCTTCCGCGATGGCCTTTCGCCCCCCCCCCCCGCCCTCCATTCCATCCCTCTCCTACCCCTCGTTCCCGTACCCGTTCTTCTTCGATCCTGGGGCCTCAAGCCTCGTTCTTTCGATCGTCGTCCTGTGAATCGTGCAACGCATGCGCATCCCATGTAGCTTGCACAGCAAATCGCCGCGTCTACACTGTCGCTGTTCCTGCTAATGTTGGCATACTCCTCTTGCCATTTGATGCGCGTGGGTTGGGTACGTCGCAGGGTAATTTGATTAGCGGCCCGCAAAGAAAAGTCCAGAGGGCGTGAAGACCGAGGCTGGGGCACAGCGCAAGATAATTAGCGCGAGAACGCGCGGAGCGCACATGCAAGCCAGCGAAGAGTCGCCCTGTCGGCGCCAACCCGGAAAGAAACAGACACAAGCAGCCGGCCGCGAGGCACGCACAGCCTGCACAGGTGCAGTAGCAGAGGCCAGACCAGCCGAAGGCGGCGGGAGCGGCGGACGGAAGCGTGAGCAAGCGAGGAGCCGCCCAAACGGCGCCCGCAAGCAGCGACCACTTGCCAAACACAGCACGCACGGGCCCTGTACCCATGCAGCCGCGACGCCAAAGCAGCTGTAGGCAGCAGGAAAACCACCTACAGGAAAAGCGAACGGAGCGAGAGGCGACAAGACAGGCAGAAGGAACCCTCACTCACGGAGCACCCGGTGCTGGTCGATTACCACAAGAACGCAAATGAAGAACTCCGTCGACAAGAGATGGAAGGTGCCAGGGGCGGACAACTGACACGCACGGTAGAACAACCATTAGGTACACTGACTGACGAGCGTGCCTTGCTCAGGTCCCAACCCTGCTACCACAGTCTGTGCCAAAATGGCGCGCCGTGGCCCGCTGCTATATATCCTCACTCCAGGAGATGACCCGGTGCATCCAAACTGCGGGGCGACAAGCTCACTGAGACTCACTGATCACGCCGACAGGCGTCAGCCGTGCCCCAGGCACGGTGAAGGGCGACTGTCGCTAGCCGGCACCCTCGTGCTGGGTAGTGCTGCAGCCCGTAGCCTTACCACGCGAGCGAGCTGGCCTGTAAGCATGGAGGCCCAGAGCAGTGGGGAGGGCTATTGCAGCCGAGCCCCACAAGCGGAGCCCACGGATACCGTGGGCGGACGCAGTGAAAGTGCACCTCACTCCCAGGAGGACGCACGTGGACTGGCGGCTGGTGGGGATATTGTTTTTTTACCGCCGCAGGCGGAAGCGCCAGCGGCGGCGGGTCACGGTCGGGCTGCGGCCGTGACGAATTCGCCGGGCGCGCGCGGGGGCCGCGGATCAGGCGGCGGTGCAAGCTGCAGCCCAGGGAGTCTGAAACAGCCACCCAGGAAGCAGGGAGGACGCAGCCAAAATGGCGCGTCGCACACCCCCAGTCAAGGATCGCGTCGGTCGACGAGCCCAAGGCAGTGGGGATCTGACTCCGTGCAAGTAGTGCGTCAGCAGCCCAGGGTGTCTGTCGGGGCTGGTGGGGATACTTTTTTTTATACAGCCGCAGGTGGAAGCGCCAGCGGCGGGCGGTCGCGGGTGGGCTGCGGCCGCGACTAACGGCGGGCGCGCGCGAGGCCGCGGTCAGGCGGCAGGCAGCAGCGATGGTGGGGATACGCGAAACGTCTAACATTGAGGGAGCAAAGGGGAAGGCGGCTCATGCAGCCGCGGGGGACTCCCAGTGCAAGACCGTGCTGCTGGAGGAAGCAACGCTGCTCGCCCTCCTGTTCTCCACCTCCTCTTCCACCTCCACCTCCTCATCATCGTGACCATCGCCGTCATCACCACAATCAGCATCACCGTTCTGATCAACAACGGCATCACCAAGGGCATCACTATCATGATCGATGTAGTCGCGCTCACCATCATCATCATCATCATCATCATCATCACCATCATCATCATCATCATCACCATCAGCATCATCAGCATCATCATCATCATCATAGTCGTCATCATCAGCATCAGCATCATCAGCATCGTCATCATTATCGTCATGCTCATCATCATCGGTATCATCAACATCGCCAAGACCACCGTCATCAGCAGCATCACCCTGAACACTATCATCATCAGCATCCTCACCATCATAGGCATCACCATCACAACCAATATCAGCATCGTCAGCATCAACCTCAGCCTCAGCCTAACCATCAGCATTATCATCACCTGAATCATCAACTGAATCAGCATCACCATCATCAACAACATCATCAACGTCATCACCGTCATCACCAGTATCACCATCACCATCATCATCATCATCATCGGCATTGCCATCATGATCAACATCATCATCGCCATCATCATCGGCGTTATCATGAGCATTGCCATCATGCGAATCACCCATTACCAGCATGATCAACATCAGCATCGCCATCGTCATCATCATCACCACCACTACCATCATCATCATCATCATCATCATCATCATCATCATCATCATCATCAGCATCATCATCATCATCAACATCGTCACCATCATCATCGTCATCATCATTATCATCACCACCACCATCATTATTCACTGCGGGGCTCTCGCACGGCCCTCTCGGAGCTTTTGTGGGGCCCCGTGGGCCCATCCTGGGGTCCCGTCATCGGCCCTTAGGTGGCCCCCTGGGCCCTTAAGCCACACTGGGCCATTGGGCTCCATCCCAATCGTTCGGGGCTGTCTTGGGCCACCTTCGTGTGCCGCATTCGGGGCTCCTGGAGCTTCCTGGGGGAGGGGGGGGGGAAGGGCTCCTGGCAGAGGGGTAGGGGGGACTACCCCTTACGTCGCGTGCCCCGTGAGGGGGGTGTGGCCCTTTGGCCCCCCCCCTGGGGCCGAGCTTGACGCATGTGAGAGCGAGAAGCATCTCGGCTGGTCGTCTGGCCTATGCAGGGTAAGACCACCCAAAAACAAAAAAAAAAAACAAAATCGAACAAACAAGCTGCAAGGAGAGGCTCCTGCCCCAGTCCGCAGCACGCCGAGGCAGAGCCCACGCGGCAAACGGCAGCGAGGGGATCGGACTCGGACAGCGGCATCGGCGAATCGTGGCAGCACACCGCCCTTCGGGAGCTAGGTCCCGACACAGAGGCGCCGAGAACTTGGAGGCCAGGCCGTTCACCCCCCCCCCCCGGCCGAGCGGCGGAGCCTCTGGAGTGCAGGATGCCGCCTGCTCCCACGGGAGGGGGTGCGCGGCATGGCCCGCTCAAAAAAAAACTGGTGGACGCCTCACGAGGAGGAGGAGGAGGAGGAGGAGGAGGAGGAGGAGGAGGAGGAGGAGGAGAGGAGGGGAGGAGGTAGGAGGAGGAGGAGGAGGAGGGAGGAGGGAGGAGGAGGAGGAGGAGGAGGAGGAGGAGGAGGAGGAGGAGGAGGAGGAGGAGGAGGAGGAGGAGGAGGAGGGCGGAGAGCGCGCTCAGCCGCGGCCGCGGCGGCGGGGAGCATCCCCCCGGAGGCCAGCCGCCGTGCCCTAAACTCGCCCGCCTCCCTGGATCACCGCTCGGGTTGCCAAGCGAAGATAGAGGGAAAAGAACTATGCACATGCACCGATTCTGGCCAGGCCCACCCTGAGCCCAGGATCGGTGCATACGCCCTCCTACCTTGGCCAGGAAGGCATATGCACCGATCCTGGGTCAAAAATGGGCCTTGCCAGGATCGGTGCATGTGTATAGTTCTCTTCGCCCGAGGGGTTGCGTGCGCACGCCGCGAATGCAGGTTATATCTGGCCTCACCTCGCACGACTTGTGGGTCACGGGTGCCCCGAGTGGCTTGCAGGTGTTTCTTGGCAGCTCTGCCCACGATAGCCCACATCTCTGCCTCCCGCAAGCGGCCTGGGGCACTTGTAACCCACTCGTCAGCTACATCAGGCCAAATAACACCCACATGAGCATCAACTTCACCGGCAAGGGTCTTTAGACCCCCCCACCCAAACAATGGAAGCGAATCATCAAATCGACGCCCTTAGTGACGGACTGGGGCCCCCACCAACAGCGGGAAATAATTATTACCTATACGACCACCCTGCGTGTGATAAGGAGGTTGGGGGGGAGGGAGCCAGCAATGGGCAACAGTGGAGTCACTATCGATCTCGCTATCGATCTCACTATCGATCTCGCTTTCGATCTCACTATTCATATCAATATCGATTCCACTATCGATCTCGCTATCGATCCCACTCGATCGATCTCATCATCGATCTCACTATAGATTTCACTATCGATATCACGATCGATCTCACTATAGATCTCACTATCGATCTCTCACTATAGATCTCACTATCGATCTCACTCTCATTCTCGATCTCACTATCGATCTCACTATCGATCTCACTGTCGATCTCACCACGGGACACCACGGGACAGCCACGAAACACCGGCGGGACACCAGCGGGACACCATCGGGACACCGGCGGACACCGCCGCGGCCCAGCCACAGGATAATTTCCTCTCTCCCGCCCACGCAGCTTCTCCTCGCCCGCACGCACGGCACGAACACGAAACCGACATCGATTTCCCGGTAGGGGGTCTCTCCGTTCCACTTCGATCTCACCCCCCAACCTCCGACTACGCGGCACCCGCCGCGCGACAACGACGACCACGACGACGACTACGACTACGAATGCGACCATGGCACGACGAGTATTACGAGTACGAGTACGATTACAACCACCACTACGATTACGACTACGACACCACGAATGATGTTATGACTACGATCACGACTACAATCACGACTATGTTCACGATAGCACACGCAACTACAACCACGACTACAACCACGACCACTGATCCGAATGCAATATCCATGGGAAGATGCAGACAAATCCTCTCGCGTGCAGGGTATCCCAGAATGGGTTTCTCCCTGGGAGAGAGAACCCCCTACGTTATCCGGCCCGCCCAAGCTTAGATGGAAGATCACTTCCGCCGCGACGACGACGACGACAAGTACGATAACGACCGCGAGTAGGAGGAGGAGAATGAGCCAGAGAATGCGGAGGAGCAGGTGGAGGAGGGGGAGCAGGAGGAGGAGGAGGAAGAGGAGGAGGAGGAAATTCAAAGACCCGTAGATGTTTGAGTCGGCCCCATCCTCTTAGCAATCCCCGCGGCGATCCAGGTCTGATTGCCACCACGCCCGCCGCGCCTACAGCTGCTGCGCCCCCCTCCTGGGGCCTCCTTCCCAGACCCCCGACGTCGGAGTCTTTTACAACGTCGACCCCCAAAAGCCTCCCGGGGAAGGGGTCAGGCCTGCAATCCGGAGTTGTTTCATCTGACGCTCCCGAGGCCCGGCAAGGGCCCCCGGGTGCCAAAAATAACTAGAAACCTCCCGTCGTGAATTGTTAACAACGCGGAGGGGTCTGAGAACACGGCCCCCCCAGACCGGGAGGCCAGCCTCGTGTGACGAGCACTCGCGCAACCCATACGCACATATTGAGCAGGGACCGACCGTCCTGGCATTCCTATAGTCCTGCCACGACATGTTCTTAGAACCCAACAGTTCTCTAAGCACAAAAACGCGGTTCTTAGAACATAAACCCGATGGGCTCAAAGAACACGGCCTCCCCGCCAGAACTGCTCTCCGAGGACACTCCGCGGGAGCCACCATAAAAGGCTCTCAGAGAACAGTGCTCGGCGGGGCCATAGTTAAGCGAGCCAGGACGCCGCGCCCCTGCTCGAGCATGCTCGCGCCACGAAGACTGCGACAAGCCTCCCGTCGTGGTCTGCCGCCCCCGCGCGCGGGGCCCCGGCCGCGCGGCTCCCCCGACGGGGCCGCGGCGGCGCCCGCCGGCCCGAGCAGCGCCGGCAGGCTGCGCCCCACGCGGAGGGGCCGGGCCTCGGCCCGCCGCCGCGGCGCCGGCCGCGCCCAGGGCTGCCTGGGCTCGGGGGCCCAGGGACAGACCAACAAGCAGACACAACTCTTAGGATTCCTCACATCTTCCAATACAGATATACATATATACATAT
This sequence comes from Prorocentrum cordatum, assembly GCA_963575745.1. Classification (NCBI taxonomy): domain Eukaryota; class Dinophyceae; order Prorocentrales; family Prorocentraceae; genus Prorocentrum; species Prorocentrum cordatum. Next base: position 167,814 of record CAUYUJ010015876.1, read on the forward strand.
ATATATACATATATATACACGTGTATATATATACACAAATCTATCTATCTATCTATCTATCTATCTATCTATCTATCTATCTATATATAGATAGATATGTGTATGTATTCTGGGTTTGCGTCTTCCCCCCGATTCCCACATGTTCCTACACACCTTCCTTGGAGTCGACGATTCGTTGCGCCTGCGTGTGTGTTCCCCTCCTGGTGGAAGCCCCCTGGATGGGGTCGGAGTAGACGCGGTCACAGGATCGCGCCGCATTGCCGACACATCAGTGATGCATCGGCGATGCATAGGAGGATGCACTGGCGTTGCTTCGTCGACGTGGGCGGTGGCATCGGCGACGTCGACATGAAGCAGATCGGGGTCCACATCGAGCCGCATCGCCGATACATTGCCGACCCCATCTACGCCGACCCCATCTAGGAGGCCGAGAGTCGACCCCCACAGGCCTCGACCCCTTCCCCGGGACCGGCTCTGCATCCCGAATCGTTGTTTGACGCTCCCGAGGCTCGGCGAGGGCCCCGAGAGGCCGAAAGTTGAGAAAAACCCGCCGTCGCGATTTTTGTCACAGCGCGATCCTCCGACCCCGTCCACTCGGACCCCATCTGGGAGGCCTCGGCACCGCGGCGCCCGCCGCGCCTACAGCTGCTGCAGCCCCCTCCCGGGGCCCGCTCCGCCCGCCGCGCCGCCGGGCGGGGCCGCCGCTCCCCTGGCGCCCGCGCGGCCGCCGCGGCCTGCCGCCGCTCCGGGCTGCGGCCGCGTGGCCTCTGCTCGTCATCGCTCACCCCGCGTCGCGCGGCCGCGCGGCCTCTGCCCTCCTCCTCCACCTCCTCCTCTTCCTCCTCCTCCTCTTCCTCCTCCTCCTCTTCCTCCTCCTCCTCTTCCTCCTCCTCCTCTTCCTCCTCCTCCTCCATCCCTTGTCCTTACAAAGAACTTCTCCGTCGCACCCCGAGGCCATATATCAGGGCGGGCCGGGCGATTCGCCTGTGACTTCCTCACCACGTCTGACCCTGAAGCTCAAAATGCGACAACTGTTTTGCAAATGGAGGGCGGGTCGTTTTCAAAATGTGGCTATCGCCTTAGCGCCACGCACATGTGTTTTAAACATGTGCAAGAATTGCACTGAGTCACGGCGAATGGTTTTCAAAATACGGCTCTCGCCTTCGCGCCGCGCCCATTCGTTTAACATAAATTACCAGAGCTTCACGGATTGAGGGCGGTTGATTTTCAAAATGTGGTTCTCGCAGTAGGGCCGCGCATATTCGATTTTAAGATTGGCAAGGGCTTCACGGATTCCCGTGATCAGCGTTCCAGGAATCGTATTTTTGGACGGATTTAAGATTATGAGGGTGCAACAGAGATGTTGATTCGCGGCGTCAAAGTCCCAGGAACGGCGTTCTGGCACGATTCATGATCGCCAAGACGCAACAGTCAGCTTGATCCGTGGCGTTGGAATCCCGAGAACACTGTGTTGTCACGCCGCTGCAGGGTCTTCAAACTGCTGTCTTCCAGTTCCCCCAGCGGAAGTGGCTCGCTGTAGAAGCCTACGAAGAGGGGGCTTGGCGGGAGGGGTTATTCCAACATCGTTGGTGACTCTTGGGTTTACACTGGTGCTCCTCCTCCCTCTCCTCCTCCTCCTCCTCCTCCTCCTCCTCCTCCTCCTCCTCCTCGTCCTCCTCCTCCTCGTCGTCCTCCTCCTCGTCGTCCTCCTCCTCCTCCTCCTCCTCCTCCTCCTCTCCTCCTCCCCCCCCTCCCCCCCCCCCCCCCCTCCCCTCCTCCTCCTCCTCCTCCTCCTCCTCCTCCTCCTCCTCCTCCTCCTCCTCCTCCTCCTCCTCCGCCTCCTCCTCCTCCACCTCCAGAGCCCTTGGGTTCACACTTGCCCTCCTCCTCCTCCTCCTCCTCCTTCCCGCTCGCTCGGACGTCCGAGTCGGCATTGTCTTGTTCGTCGTTTCGGCTTGGGCGGAAAGGGCTGGGGCGAGGGAAGGGGGGGTCTGGCTCCGGAGCTCTGCTTGATCCGACTGCTTGCGGCAGTGCGGCCTTTGGGGGGGGACTGCACCTGCTCGAAACAGGCGCCAAGACTAGCTAAGATCTACTCCACCCGGGGGGGGGGGTCTGGCTCCAGACCTCTTCTTGATGCGACTGCTTGCGGCGGCGCGTCCTTTGGGAGGGGGGAGGCTCCACCTGCTCGAAGCAGGCGCCCAAACTGGCCAAGATCTATTCAACGGGGGGGGGATGGAAGGTGGAGGTTCCACGCACATCGGCAAAGCAATGAATAAGGAAACGATCACCTCGGACGTTCATCTTCGGGCGCACATGTTTTTCGCAACATGGGCCAAATATGCTCGTTGATGGCCCTCGCTGCGACAAAAAGAAAGAACGTCAAATCCCCGTGCCATTTTCGGCTTCGTACGCGAATATGTTTGCAAGATGGGCCAAATCTGCTCCTCGATGACCCTCGCTGCGAAAAAAATGCTCCGACGTCTATTCCCCGTGACTTGTTCGGCCTCTTGCGCATATTTTCTTCGCAAGATGAACCAATATTCTCTTCGATAGGCCTCGCTGCGAAAAAAAATGTTCGGACTTCCATTCTCTATGTTACGAATTTGTACGCGAGCTGCTTTCAAGATGAGCCAGATATGCTCCTCGATGGCCCTCGCTGCGAACTAAAATGCGCTGTCGTCCATTCCCCTTGCTTGTTTTTGCTTCATGCGAGTATTTTGTCCGCAAGATGCGCCAAATATGCTCCTCGATAATATTTCTGCGCCGAAAGAGGATCAACCCCCATCGGCCTGGCGCTCAGGGCTGACATCTGCCCTCCCTGCTTTAAGCTGTGTTCCTCAGCTGACCTCTGCCCAGTTCAACTTGGTACTGAGTTGATCATGGAAACACGAATCCGGCACTTAAGCACACCCATCTCATGAACTAATGCGGCAGTGTACGGTGGCTGGATCACCCGGCGACCGATCCTTTACAGATTGCTGTGCCCCTGGAGTCCTGCATCGTTCCCCTCCCGTCGAGATTGATGGTGCGCTCCGAGGGGGAGCGTAAAATGCCACCGGGTACGGAGTTGGCTCTCACTGTATATCCTTACCTTCACTGCTTACACTCCAATGGAATGCAGACCCCAACGTCTTTTTCTACTTTGGGGGCCTCTTGTAGAAGAAATAAAGAACGCCATAAGAATAAACTTTTCGCACTCCGCGCGTGTTTCTTGGATCTGCGCTGAACCCACTCCCTGGCGCGCGGAACGCGCCAGGGGCGGCGCCGGAAGCGCCGCCTGGGAGGCCCAGCGCGGATCCAAGAAATCTGCGCGGAGCGCGAAAAGTGTATACTGATGGCGGGTTTCTTCTTCGATCTTGGGCGCTTATGGGGCCGTTGTGTGCCATCTTGAGGCCATCTAAGCGAATCTTCGGTGCATCCTGGGACGTTTTGAGCGGGCGATGCCAAGTCCCCCCCCCGGGCTGCTGCTGGAGAAACCGAACGAAACCGATATCGCTGCTCCCCGGACCTCTCCCGGGGTGCGTTCTGACCAGAATCTCGAAACGAATCAAGCGGTGCCGACGAGGGCCTCCCAGGAGGCCTCCCAGCGGGCGACGGATAGCGGTATGGGTACCCTTTCCTCCTCCCCAGAGATCCGACGTCGTGATTCTTGCCAATGCGCTGTCCCCAGAAGCCTCGACCCATCCCCCAGGACCGGTTGTCCATCCTGAGCTGGTTTTTGACGGTCCCGAGGCCCAGCGAGGGCCCCTCGGGGCCGAACTTGGCGCAAAACCTCCGTCTTGATTTTTTCAATACGCCGGATCTCTGGGTCTGTCGGGTCGGGCGACAGGGGGGGATAGCAAAGGGGGGGTTCGAGAATCAGCCCACGTAGCTGCTTTTCCTGGCGCCCCCCGGCGCCGGAGGCGGCCATGCATCGAGGAATGGGCCCCTCGGTGAGGCCGAAACCAGCTGCATGCAGCAAATTTCGTAACCCCCCCTTTCCCAATCCCCTCCTTTCGCCCGACCCCCGACGTCGTGATTTTTTCACGACGTCGACCCCCAAAGGTCTGGACCCTTTCCCCGGGACCGCTTTTTCGTCCTGAGTCGTTTTTTGACGGTCCCGAGGCCCAGGAAGGGCCCCCGGAGGCCGAAAATAGCGAAAACCCTCCGTCGTGATTTTTTCACGACGCGAGGAGGTCTGGGTTTCGCCCGACCCGATCTCTGGGTCTGAGCTGCTGCGCGGCCTCCCGTGGCGGCGCCGGCCCGCGGCCGCCCTCCGCGACGGGGGGCGCCGGCGGGCTGCCGTGGCAGGCGGGCGGGGGCGCGGCGCCGCCGTGCAGCAGGAGGGCCGCCGCCGCGCCGCGGGACGGGGGCACCGAGGGGGGAGGAGGGGGGGAGAGGATGAGGAGGAGGGAGGAGGAGGAGGAGGAGGAGGAGGAGGAGGAGGAGGAGGAGGAGGAGGAGGAGGAGGAGCAGGAGGAGGAGGAGGAGGAGGGAGAGGACGAGGAGGAGGAAGAGGAGGAGGAGGAGGAGCAGGAGGCTCCCAGGCCTGAGCTGGATCGACTCGAGGGATCGGGTCGGATCGGAAACGGATCGGATCGCCAGCGAGGCGTCCCGAAGCGAACATCGGACGAAGCCAGACCGCCACGCGCGGCTTCGGTGTGCCAGGGCCGATTCCAGTGGATCGAATCGGATCGGAATCCAGGGCCGATGCTGGTGGATCGAATCGGATCGGAATCCAGGGCCGATGCTGGTGGAGCCCAGCCCGCGAGTGAAATGGCATCGAAGCGGATCGCAGGCGGCACCGAGGGCTCCGCGGGGTGGCCGAGGGCCTCTGGCCGCAGGACGGCCTGAGGGGCAACGATGGGGGGGGATATAGGGAGAGGGGGGGAGGCATCGACCTGGAAGATCGGCGATGCATTGCCGAAAGATCGGCGATAGGCCCCCCGACGGTGAATCCGCACGCGTTGCTGGGCACGTGGGGGCTATCGGGCCCCTATCGGCGATCAATGGGCGATGGGGGGTCGATGCATGCCCCCCTGTGCCTATCCCCCCCTGCGTATCGTTGCCCCTGATGGCCAGGGGCCGCGGGGAGAGCGCGGTGCTCAGGGAGTCGTGCACCTGCCGCCGCACCTGGGCGGCGCAGAGAGAGGGGCCTGAGAGCCCAGACCCCCTCGCGCTGGCACAAACATCGCGGCGGGAGGTGTGTGTCGCCATCGACGGCCTCTGGGGGCCCTTGCCGGGCCTCGGGAGCGTCAAAAACCACTCGGGTTGAAAGACCGGTCCAGGGGAAGGGGTCGAGACCTCTGGAGATCGACGGTGTGAAAAAATCACGACGTCGGGGGTCTGGGAATGAAGCGTGACGGCACACAGCGACCTTGCGCCCCGCGGCTTACGCGGGCCGCCAGCGCGGCAGGCTACACTGCAGACGAGGACGCCTGCGCGCGACCTTACGCGGGCAGCTTGCGCGCGAAAGTCCGCGCAGTCGGGCCCGTTGTTTTGCCCTGTTCAACTTGAGAAGAAGCCAAGTCGGCATCAACAGGAACTTTCGGGCGTCCGCGCGGATGTATTGGATCGGCGCTGGACCCCCCGTCTGGTGGGCCAGCGCCGATCCAAGGAATACGAGCGGACCTCCAACAGTCTGCGTGGTTATGCATAATGCTCGTCTTCGAACCTCGGCGAGGCCCTCCTCTATGCCCCTGTGCATCGACTCGCTCCGCTGCAGGCTCTCCGCCAGGAGCTTCGAGACCTCGCACAGGCGGGACTCGAAGGCGCTCTCCTGCGCCTCCGCACGCTTCTCCGCCCTCTCCAGCCTTCGCAGGCTCTCCGCCTGGAGCTGCGAGATGCCAGACAGGTTCGTCTCGAAGCTGCTCTCCTGCCCGTCAACCCTCTCCACCACCTTCGCGTCCGAGCTGGGGGGGGGCTGGGGTGGCCCAGCACCCTCTCCAGCCAGCAGACATTGGAGAAGAAAGGGGCCCCCTCGTCGCCATTGACGGCCATGGATGAAAGGGACCGGGGAACGGATTTTGAGCGGATTTGCCCTCGCCACCCCCCCGTTCACCGATTCTCTCGGCGCCGATATATCCCGCGCAGATCCCCCGGCCGCTTCCAACCTTCGCGAGCTTCTGCTTGATGAACTGGGAGACAGTCTTGGAGTCGGTGTTCTTCATCCTGTACATCCACTCCACGAACTCGTGCGTGTCAATGTCGCCAGAGCCGTCGCGGTCAAGCATGGAGAACATCTCCTCCAGGTCCCTGGCGTCGATGTCGAGCACGCGGAGCCAGTGGCTGAACTGCTCGACCTTCCTTGCCCCGTCCTTCAGCTCCTCGAAGTCCAGGGAGCCGTTGCCGTCCTTGTCGATCTTCTTGAAGATGGTGGACAGCGCCTTCTTCTCCTCCCGCTCCTCCCACTCGAGCTCCCGCGCCCGTGTGAAGACGTCCTTCGCTCGCGCCTCCGCGAAGGCGTCGACGACCACGGCCACAATAACGTTGAGAACGCCGAACACGAGCGTCAGGAGGGCCCCGGTGAATATGAAGGCGGTCCACGGGTGGGCCTCGATGACGGGGATGGCCATGACGCCCCAGCTGTCGCCGGCCACGATCGTCTGGAAGAAGGTGATGTTGGCGTGGAAGACGCTGGAGAACGACCTGCTGCACCTCTCGCAGTCAGACCACTGGCCTTGCGACGCCAACTCCAGGACTCTGGGGTGGACAAGCTCCACCGCTACGATCGACCACATGGTCATGACGATCCCTAGCACCAGGAACGACCAGAATAGGGTCTTCAAGCAGCTGCTGATCATGTACATGAGTTTCCTCAGCTCGACGAAGAAGGGCACCCGGTAGACCACCCGCACCAGCTTCAGCATCCTCGACAGTCTCAACATCTTCACCGTCGACAGCCCCGAGTCCACGCCGCTGCCCACGAGAATGTACTCGGCGGCCGCCGTGCAGACGACGACGATGTCGGCGATGGTGTACAGGCTGCGCAGCGCCTCCCACCTCTCGACGTAGAAGCGGACTGCGAGCTCCACGGAGAAGACCGTAAAGAGGACGTACTCCATGATCGCCAACCAGTCAGGCAGGGGGCTGCCTGTCGCGCGCGAGTCGGTCTCCTTGACCACGCCCACGAAGCTGGCAACGGCCGAGAGCCCGATCAGCAGCTTCACCGCGGAACTCTCGAGGAGCACGCCCAGACGCCTGCGACCTGGCTGGCCCATGAACAGGGCGTCGACGTCGGGGGTCACCTGCCGGATGTACTCCCCGAACATGGAGTCCTGGGAAGCGGATCTCCGAACATGTGTTGCCTTCACCACCCCTGACCTTCCAGGAGGGCCAAAACATAGCACCAGGACCTCTACCTCCAAATTCCGGTCGAGGTTTGACTCGGCCCAGATAGATCTGCGATCTGGAGTGCTACTTTGTGGCCCCCTGGAAGGTCAGGGGTGTGAGACCCCCTGCAGAGGTCTCGACCCTTTCCCCCTCGACCGGCTTCGTATCCCGAGTCGAATCGTTCTCTGACGGCCCCGAGGCCCAGCAAGGGCCCCCCGAGGCCGAACAAAATGGCAGCAGGCCTTGCGAGCCACGCGGGGAGGTCTGGATAATGAGGTCTGGGGTTAGGTAGCTCCCATCGTACCTAAGGACCACATCCCAGAAATACAATCGCGCACCCAGACAAGTATCAAAACAGTGTCGAACGAGTATCGCCTCCCAGGGCCCGACACTTGAGAACCTTCAAGTTCCGGTACATTCTTTGTGCTCGAGCCTCTCTCTGGTGGTCAAGGCTGAAGATGGTTGGAACATCATAAGTCTGGGGATGGCCTCTCCTGGGACGCCTCGGCGCCGCTCACGGGCTGGCTGTCGCCGCTGCCAGACGACATGCGCCGGGAAGGCCTCGCGGTGGAGGACCAGTTTCGGAGGCCTAGAGGTTGACAACAACGCCAAAATCGGCAGCGTGCCTTCACCGAGGGAAGACGGTCCCGGTCTCGGTGATGGTGTCAATGCTCGGGCTGCCGAATTCACCACCAACACCAAGATCTAGAATCATCCTCCCCTGGCAGACGCACCCCCTGTCTTGGTGCTGGTGTTCATTTCCAAGCCTCCGAAATTGACACAACGGCGGCCCTCCGGGCGCGTCTTGCTTCTCCTATCGGGGGGCTAACCTGGAGGCTTCTCCATCCGCCACGGCTGGATCCGCCTCGAGACACGGGCCCGCGGCTTCGAGCTGGGCCCGTTGAGACAACAGCGGCTCCGCGAAACCTCGACGTCGCGATTTTGCTTACAACGTCGACCCCCAGAGGTCTCGATCCCTTTCCCCGGACCGCTTTTTCATCCCGAGTCGCTTCTTGCCAGAATCTACATAAAAATATAATGCCGCCGCCGTCCCTCCCCGCCGCCCCACCTCCCTCGGGCGCGGCCCAACCAACCCCTTCTAGCAAACCATCCCCTTCCGTGACGCCACTCTCGCCTTTTGAGCTCCCCTCTGACCGCCTACACAAATCTTGGGGCGAGGCAGGGAGGACGTCACAGAAGGGGAGGGTCTGCTAGGGTTAGGTCGGGCATGTCCCCCTACAGGCGGCTTTTGGACGAACGCACAAAAAAAAAACAAAATATGCAAAACAAACAAAAAAAAAAACATAAGCCAAAACTCGTCCCCAGACTATTTCTTCATCCTCCTCCATAGAGGGAGATGCCCGACTTACTGCTAGGGGTCGGCGAGGCCGCCCCTGATCCCCCTGCTCTAAGGCCCGACGTCGCGCGAACACAAATGCACGTCGCAGAAACAAAAACACTCGACTGGCACTGGCACCCTTCGGGCCGGGCGAAAGGGGGGGATAGCAAAGGGGGAGGTTGAGAATCAGCTCACGTAGCTGATTTTCCCGGTGCCTCCCGGCGCCAGAGGTGGCTATGTATCGAGGAATGGATGGGCCCCTCGGTGGGGCCGAAGCCGGCTGCATGCAGCAAATTCCGTACCCCCCCTTTTCCAAATCCCGCCCTTTCGTCCGGCCCGAACCCTGGAACCCATCCTTCTGCGGCACTCTTCGAGCCGCGTCGACCTGTGAGAGCCCCATGGGCCCGAGAGGAGACAGCTGCGCCCGCCGCGGGAACACCACCACGCCCAAACAGCCTCGAGCTTGCCCCTTTATCGCCAGGACTGGCAAGCTTGAAGGCGAAGACAATCTTAGGGATGCTCCCTCACAAACTGAGGGATCCCTGAAGATCGGCATTGAGACAAGGTGATGCCAACCATGGAGATAGGGATACGCAAGGATCTCAGCATCATCCCAAGGGCCTAATACGAAGCCAGGACGAGGATAAATCGAGAATCTCTGACATCCGGCGGCTCTGCAGGGATGTCTCGGGCGCCGCGGCCTTCTCGGAGCGCTCCAGAAAGCTACGAGAGCGTGCCGGATCGCTGTGAAACGGACTTCTGCTCGTCCTTCGCCCCACCCGAGGGCCTGCGCTGGATCGGCGAGCGCGGCGACGGCGAGGCCTCCGGCGGCTGCGCGCAAGAATAACCCTACAGACAAGGAGCGACCTGCTTGGTACGCGGCTTGTTAGACGTGGCCGTGCGGGGGGGGGGACAGACAGTCAGACACAGCGGTCTGCTGACCAGCCACATGGGCGATTTCGGAAACCCAAACACACAAATGTTTTCACCTCTTGGGGGCAAATCTTTACTTCCGCCGCCTTCCGCCGAGGAAGAGGTGACAGCTCCTTCGATCCTCCAAGGCAAGGCCCTGTTTGGAACACTTCAAATGCTTGGCAAGGCCCTTGCCGGACCGCCGACGCTGTGATTTTCTCGACCCCTTCCCCAGGACGGTCTTTGCACCCCTTCCCCGGGACAGGCTTTGACGGTCCCGAGGCCCACATAGGGCCCCCGGAGGAAGAAAAAAACGAAACAAACCTCCCGCCGGGGTTTTTGTCACAGCGCGACGGGTTCCGGGGCCTGCGGCGCCTCAGAAGGGGGCCTTGGCAGCCCGAGCGGAAGATGGCACAGCATGGCGCGCTGAGGCACTCCTCCTCCTCCTCCTCCTCCTCCTCCTCCTCCTTTTTCTCCTCCTCGTGCTCCTCCTCCTCCGTCTCCTCCTCCGCATCCTCCTTCTCATCCTCCTCCTGTCCCTGCTCCTCCGCATCCTCCTACTACTCGTCCTCCGCCTCCTCCTCCTCCTTTTCCACCTCCTCCTCCTCCTCCTCCTCCTCCTCCTCCTCCTCCTCTTCCTCCTGCGGCCGCGCGGGGGGGAGGTGCCAAAAAGTCGTGTTGTGCAGGCTGGTGCCGACGGGGGACCCCCCCACAGGCGCCCGCACACCAGAGGACCACTCCTGTGGGCGCTGTTCCCAGGGAGGGGGCTTGCAGTCAACCCCCATCATGAGGATGCGCGGCAAGGATGCAAGAGCCTTGGGAACCCATGTCGACTTCTTTTTCGAACGAGGTCGGCCAGCAAAAGTCGCTGAGGATGGGCCGAAGGGGCAAGGATGCAAGGAGTACTCCAGATTTCGTAATAAAGGGAGGGGGGTCTCATTTCGGGGGGGTCTCTTCCAGGCTATCTTGGAGGGCCTGGGGGTGGTCTGGGGACGGTGTTTTGGAGGGTTCTCCCACGGGGGGGGTCTGAAATGGCTTGTCTTGGAGGGTCCAGACCCCCTCCCTTTTATTACGAAATCTGGAGTACCTTTGGGAAGGTTGCCCATCCCTACTATGCGGGTTGCGGTGCTGGGGGGGCGAAGGAGCGCGCGACCTGGTGTGGGGCGTTTCCCCGTCGGTCGGAGGAAGCGGGCAGAAATATGCAGCAAGAGTGCGCTGAAAGCTGACTGGGCAGCCGCCCGCCCCCCGAAGAGGAGTGAAGGGGGAACGGCGGCGGGACCAAACTAGGATCTGGGTAGCCCGCAATGCCCACTTGCAACGACTGGCGTTGAGTCGGGCGTGCCCCCCCCCTACAAGCGGATCGTGTTAGAATTTTTCTTTAATTTTTATGTATGTATTATATATACATATATATATATATATATATATATATATATGTATCGGCTCCCGCCCCGCCGGCCCCGGCCCCGGATCCATCCCTGCCTCGGCCCCGGCCCTGGCCCCGGCCCTTGCCCCGGCCTCGGCCCTGGCTCCGCGGCCCCCGTCCCAGCCTCGGCCCCGGCCCCGGCCCTAGCTCCCCGCCCGCTCTGGCCCCAGCCCTGGCCCAGGTCCCGGCCCCAGCGCCCTCCAAATCTAACCACACCTCCGTGGCCCCCCAGATGCCTAAGAAGCCGAACCTGGCTTCGAAACAACGAACGAAGCCTGGAAGTCGCCCCAGGAGGGCCCCAAGACGCCCCGAATGGTCCTGAGAGGCAACCGGCGTCGTCGTCAACATCGTCAACATCGTCAACATCCTCGCCATTATCTCCCTCTTTCTCCTCCTCATGATCGCCACGCTCTACTCGCCCCTGCCCTTCCTTCGTGCCCCCCACGCGGCCCTGCTCGCCTTACTCTCCTCCTATTCATTCCCCCCCTGTGTTCCTACTCCTCCTCGTCCGCCTCTTCCTCCTGTCCCCCTTCTTCATCTTCCTTCCCATGCTCCGCGCCCTCATCCCCAACCTCAGGGTCGGCGACACCGGCCGTAAGCCCTTTGCAATATCAAACAAAACTCAAACACAGTCGAGGAACAAATCGAAAAATCGTCCCCATACTATTTCTTTGACAATTTTGAATATTCCTCCTGTAGAGGGCCAGGCCCGACTTAAGACTGGCATATACCTTGGGCCTGGGGGGGGGGGCGAAGAAACGCGCGCCCGGCGTGCCCCAATGGGGCCCCAAGGGGGGCCTTTGGGGGCACCTCCTCCTCCTCCTCCTCCTCCTCCTCCTCCTCCTCCTCCTCCTCCTCCTCCCCCTCCTCCTCCTCCTCCTCTTCCTCCCCGACCTCCTCCCTCCTCCTCATCCTCCTCCCCCTCCTCCTCCTCCTCCTCTTCCTCCTCCTCCTCCTCCTCCTCCTCCTCCTCCGCCTCCTCCTCCGCCTCCTCCTCCTCCTCCTCACCCCCCTCCATCGGATCGGTGGCTCAGAGATGCGGCCCTGAGGGATGGGGCCCTGAGGATGGGAAGGGATCCAAGGGTGGATTCCCGTGGTCGGCGGCACAGGACCCCGGTCCCTCAGGACCCCACCTTTGAACCACCGATGTGTCGCCCTCCCACCACGCAACGACCAACTCCCCTGAGATCCGACGTTGCGAAAAAATGCAACATCGTAGAAAATCACGCTGGGAGCCCTAGACCCCATCTTTCTGCGCCACTCTTGGAGCCTGATCGATATGTGAGGCCCCTGGGACCCGAAACGAAGCGAAAACGCCCGTTGCGAAAAACTGCAACGCCAGGATCTCAGGGTTTGACCAAACGATGTATCGCCCACCCACTGCGCAACGCCCGACTCTTACGCGCAGCCGACCTCTGGCAGCGGCGACGGCGGGCCGCTGTCAGCTGAGCGAAGATCAAAAACGGGCCTCGCGCGACATGGCATGGCGACCTTACGCCGCGGCTTCCGCGGGCCGCCAGCGCGGCACGCTGCATTGGAGACGAGGGCACTCGCGCGAGACCCTACGCGGGCAACTTACGCGCCCATGTCGGCGCAGACGACCCCCTTGTTTGTTGCGCGGCGCAACTGGAGCCCTGGCGCGGCGCCGGCCTCCGCGCCGCACAGGGCCTCCGCGCGGCCAACTGCGAGGCACGCGGGATCGGCCGCGCCCGCCGGCAGCCGCGGCGCGGCCAGCTCCGGGGGCTGACCGGCCCCGCCCGTCTGGGCGTCCTCGGAGGGGGCCTCCTCCTCCTCCTCCTCCTCCTCCTCCTCCTCCTTCCTCCTCCTCCTGCTCCTCCGACTTCTCATCCTCCTGCTCCTCCTCCTCCTCTCCTCTCCTCCTCCTCCTCCTCCTCCTCCTCCGCCTCCGCCTCCGCCTCCGCCTCCGCCACCGCCTCCTCCCTCCTCCTCCTCCTCCCTCCTCCTCCTCCTTCCTCCTCCTCCTCCCCTCCTCCTCCCTCCTCCTCCTCCTCCCTCCCTGTTCCTCCCTCCTCATCACTCCTCCCTCCTCCCTCCTCCCTCCTCCTCCCTCCTCCTCCTCCTCCTCCCTCCTACTCCTCCCTCCGTCTCCGCCTCACCATCCTCCCTCCTCCTCCTCCTCCTCCCTCCTCCTCCTCCTCCTCCTCCTCCCCTCCTCCTCTCCTCCTCCTCCTCCTCCTCCTCCTCCTCCTCATTTCCTCACCCTCCCCTCCTCCTCCACCCTTCTCCTCCTCCTCTCTCCTCTCTCTCCCCTCTCTCCTCCTCCCTTCTCCTCCCCAACCTCCTCCTCCCACCTCCCTCTTTCCGTTCCTCCCTCCCCCTCCTCCTCCTCCTCCTCCTCCTCCTCTCCTCCTCCTTCTCGCCCTCCTCCCTCCTCCTCCTCTTTCTCCTCCTCCTTCTCCTCATTCTCATCCTCCTCCTCCTCCTCCCCTCTTCCTCCTCCTCCTCCTCCTCCTCCTCCTCCTCCTCCTCCTCCTCCCCTTCCAACTCAAAGTCGGATTAAATGGAGGACTGCGGGCCCTCAGAGAAAAGCGGGCCAAGCAAGGGCAAACACATTGAGCGGGGACGCGAGGAACCGAGCGAGAAGCGAGAGCGACCCCCATAACAAGGACCCCGTCAAGCGAAGCCCTCCAGCAGAGGCACCCGAGGAAGAGCTTCGAGCAGGGCATGAGCCGTTCAGTAAGCGCCCAAAAGGGCGTCCATGGGGATCGGGGTTGTTCTTCCTCCCTTGGGTCCTGGGGCGACGGGCCGGGCACGGCCAGCGCGAAGTCGACGCGCGGCTTCTGCGCCCCGCCGGCGCGAGGGCTCCCCTCGCCGCCGCCCACGGGATGCCCCATGGCTGCTGGGCCGCCGATCGGCTGCACGGGAAATTGGTGCCAGGCCTAGCCGCCCCGACACACAACACGCAGCTCGTAGCGTGTTGATACGGAGCTCAGCACGTAGATCTGAAACGTGGGCCCGGCGCGACACGCTCCCCAAGACGTGGGCCAGCACGTCGAGCCAGCACGCAGCCTGTTCACACGGTCGATTTGTTTTGAACACGGCACGTGCTGCGCTTCAACACGGGCGTCTCAGGGCAGCCAAGGTGCCACGCTGTCGGGGCGCCCATGGCCCATGGGGGCCCACGTAAACGCGCGGCCCGGTCGAACAGACCACCCCTCGGACAAAAAAAACAAAAAACAATGCGCGCTGCAGGATGCACCGCGTAGGCGTTGCGGCCGGCTGCGAGGCGGGGCCCAACCCTGGCGCGGTCAGACGCGAGCGCAACTCCACGCCGCACGCGCCGACGCGAGGCCGAGCTCAACCCCAACGAAGAAATTCCCCGACCCCCTTTGGGCCAGCACCGAATGCGAGGCGGGGATGTAGTCATGTTCCAAAGCCTGGGAAATGACGTCCTGGGGACCCCGCGGGGGGCGGTGGATATGAATATAGATCTGGGCCCCAGAAGGCCAACATATATCCGTAGATCCACCGCATCTGGAGGTCCGTGAGCATCGATGCTCCAGGCTGTGGTCATGTAGAAATCTTCTCGAACCAAAGGTCACTCCGGTGAAGGGCCACTCTTACGTGCTGCCGAGCTGATCTGGACGCCCGAGATGGGTACGGAAAACATGGGCACAATGCCCGAAAACAAATGTTGTCCAAAACCGACAGCGGCCGCTGCTGGGCAGGCGGCCCTGTGTCTTCAGTGAGCCAGCATCCGCGGCGGCGCGGACAACGAGCCCTTCTTAAAACGAACAGGAACTGCCGTCCCAGAGATTCTGGAGTCCCGAAACGGTGCGGTGACAGACCGCGCGGCGACCTCGGAACCACAAGACCGCACGGTCCGTCACCGCACGGTCTTGGGACCTCGGAGGCCCCTGTCGCCCGAGACGTCCTCGGAGAGGGACTCGAGTCCCAAAACCGTGCGGTGACCCGGAATCCCCACCGACTCACCGCACGCTGTGGTCACCACCCCGTTCGGGGGCCCCCGAGAGATCCGACGTAGTGTTTTTTTCAATGCGGGGTCCCCGGAAGTCTCGACCCATTTCCCAGGACCGGTTTTTCCATCTTGGGTTGTTTTTCGACGGTCCCGGGGCCCGGCGAGGGCCTCTAGATGCAGGAAACGGGGAAAACCCTCCGTCTTGAGTCTTGTCAACACGCTGGGTCTTTGGGGTTGGGCATCGTACCCCACCCTTCCGCACCCATTTCGACCGCCCCAAGCTGGAAAGGGAGGGGGGCGCAGACGTCCGTCGTCTCAGCCTTCAGTCGGGCCTGTCCTCCTGCAGGGGGATTTGGACGACAAATAAAAGGTGGGTCTGCGGCACCGGCCGTAAGGCCTTCGCAATCGCCCCCACAATATATATATATATATATATATATATATATAGAGATAGAGAGAGAGATTCACTATTTCTGCATACTCCACCTGTAGAGGGACAGGCCCGACTGAACGCAGCCCCACACTCGGCCCCGCATTCGCCCCCCCCCCTTCCCCCAAATTTCAAAGTTGGGTTCGGGCCGACTGAATCCCAGCCCTGCTCCCGCGGCGCGGGAAACCTGCGTGGGCGGACCCCCCCCCGTGGTCCCCACCCCGTGGGCCCGCCGCGCTCCCCCGGGCGGGGGGCCGCCTCCGGGCACGAGCTCGGCGAGCGAGCGAGGGGGGGAGGCGAAAAGGGGAAGGGCCTTCTCCCAGACAGGCTCGCGTCGAAAAACATGGTTTTTCATTGTTTTCGGAGGTTTTTCATTGTTTTCCAGACAGGACGGAGGTTTTTCATTGTTTTCGGGTCGGAATAACGAAGTTATTGCTTGGCACAAATCCGCCCGCGCTGTGAACGACCCCCGCGGCTGGCCGCGGGGGCGCCCTCGCTCGGCTGGTCGGCCGCGCGCTGGTCGACCCTCTTCCGCCTCCCGCTCGCGTCGTGTGGTGCAGTGCCGTGCCGTGCTTCCTCCGCCTGGCACTGGGGCGGGATATAAATACCGTGCCGTGTGTCGGGTTTCGGCCCTCCGCCCTCTGGGGGCTTCGCTCGGCCCATAGTGGCTTCCTTGCGGCCCATAGTGGCTTCGTTGCGGCCCATAGCGGCCTGCTGCGTTCACGTGCCCAATGGGGCCCTCTCTTCTGGTCCATAGTGACCACGAGCTGTCGTTGGCACGCTCTCATTCGTCACCATGGCGCGCTGGCATGCAAGCGAGCGGGCTTCAGCTGGCGTGGTTCTCGCTCGTGCCCCGTGGCGCTGTGATTGCGATGGCGATGCTTGCCTTCTTGCAGTCTGACCCTGTTGTGGGCGCGAAGTGGACTGATATCCAGTTCAAGGGCGCCATTGATTGCCTGGCAGCCAATGGGCTGACGATGCCAGAAGAATTGGCCAATCTTCAATTCGGCGATTTGAAGGATGCCGATGGCGCGACGGCGCTGACGAAGGGCGTCCTGCGGCGCGCTCTGGATCGCGCGACGGTGGCGGCAGCCAAGGCGAGTGCGCCGGGTGCCGCGGGGCCCGCGCCGGCTTCGGCGGGTCGTTTCGGTTCGGTTGCTGCAGAATCCTGGGCTCCCGCCGAAGGGAGAGCATGTCGACATCGGCGCTGGCCTGGCCCAGATCAGCTTGAGGGACCTTCCGGAGTCCCTGTGGCCGAGGCTGCCGCGCGGCTTCGCCCCGGCGCGCTGGCGCGTTTCCATCGTTCGCTCAGGTCAGCGAAGACCGATGCGCTGGCCACCGAGGTGCAGCGCGCGAAATCCAGGGGAATCGCGCGCCCGTTCATTTATACTGAGCTCGCGAAGTTCCAGCCGCTTTGCGCGCGCGGCGCGGGCGGCTCTCCCGACGATGACGAGCCCGAGTCGAAAGAGGCGGCCGCGTTGGCCAGAGCGTTCGGACGGGGAACCGCGGCGGAGAGCCAGCCGCTTCTGGCGTGGACGCCATGGCACCAAGCTTACGACGCGTGGAGCGTGGCGGCCGCGGTCACTGATCAGATTTCGTACACGAGCGCCATGGCTCACAAACACGTTGTTCTCCAGGCGAGTCGACATTGGCGCCCGTCCGCTGGTCGCCGAAGTGGGCGCGCTTGCCCAGGTTGCACTGGATGCCCCCCTGCAGGGACGGAAGGCCCAGGTTGCCTTGGTCTACGACCGCCTTGTGCGGAGGACGTGGGCCGAGCGTGCCGCCGCCGGCGCGGCAGGCCTCCAGGCCGCAGCTCCGCGCCATGCTTCGGCGCGTTATTCTCGGGCGCGCGTCGGCGCGCAGGTGAACGTTGCGGCGCTGTCGCTTGACGTCGGGCTGCTCCGCGCGGCGGAAGCGGAATATGATCGGGCTCTTAAGGCCGCGTCGCCGAATCCCTTGTTCGCGTTGCGCCACCGCTGTCGCGCAGGTTGCCGCGCCGGCCGGCAAGGGTGCAGGGAAAAGCGCCGCGGCAGCGCGCGGGCAGAGTGCGAGCGCCGCGAGCGCCGCGGGCGCCGTGGGAGCCGCGGGGGGCGCCGCCGTCACTTCCTGGAAGAACGACCGCGATTCCAGAGCCGACGGGTGGCAGTCCCGATCCTATCGCGGGGATTACAACAAGCGCTCCTGGGATTCGCGAACGGTGTATTCTCCTCAGAAGAAGCCGCGCGCCTGACGCCCGCCGGAGGCACGCGCAGCCCGCGGCGCGCGGCGATGTGCGGGACGCGCGCCGATGAGGACGTGCATCGCGCGCCACGTTGGCATTTGAATAACAACGAATGGGCGCCAACCTCAGCCACCGTCCCGTGGGACCCGCAGGCGCGCGCGCGCGCGCTGGCAGGAGGGCGCCGCGTTGTTGCCGCGTCGTCCAGGGCTTGGGTGCCAGTCAACACTCGCGGTCCGTTCGCGACGCGAGGGCCGCCCGCCCGCTGGGCCAGGAGGCGCGCGAACGCCCCCGGCAGGCTCGAGCGCTCGCGCTCGCAAAGCGCAGGATGCGATGGGGCCCAGTATCGCTGCCACATGGGATTATCAGGCGCTGCGCGTTGTGGCGCGCGACGCTCGCGGGCTCGCGCGCCCGGCAGAATGCTGCCTCGAGTTGCAATGCACGCGGTTGCGCGCTGGCCACTGCCGGCTGCTGTCACCTGCCGTCGCCTGCGTCTGCTGAGGAAGCGCCTAAGCTCGCCTTTCTTGAAGAGGTCCTCTCCCGTTCTCACTCCTTCGAGGACAAAGAGGCCTTTGAAAAGGCCGTGGTGGTGCCCGGCGATGTTTTGGCGGCGATCGATTGGATTGCTGCGCGCTCGGAGCGGCAGGTGTGCCGTGAGCGGCGAGCGACTCTCGAGCGAATTCGGGCCAGGGACGCCGAGCTACGCGCCTCTGGAGCGACGGCGGCCTGGTTCGCGGGCTGCGATGCCCATGTGCGCACAATCGCAGGGTCGATCAACGGCCCTCTTCTCGTCGAACTGCTCGACGAAATCGGTTACGAGGACGCGGCCTGCGTGGAAGTCTTTCGGCGCGGCGCGCCTCTCGTGGGCCCTCTCCCGTGCACGGGGAACGGGCGTCCGGAATCTTTCCCTGTACCGCTCAGCCTGCCGGACTTGGCCGCGGGCGCGGAGCGAGGCAACGCCGCGCTGCTCGGCACGCTCAAGGAGTCTAGCGACTCCGCCGTGATTCTCACCAAAACTATCGCCGAAGCGGAGCTCGGCCGAATGAGCCATCCCGCGCCGCTCAGCGCGGTCGAGCTCGACGGTGCGGTTTTGTCGCCGCGGTTCGGCGTCCGGCAGTCGAGAGAGGACGGGTCCGAGAAGCTGCGGCTCGTAGATGATATGTCGCGCTCTCGTATCAACGCGGCGTCGCAGCCGACGGAGCGTCTCGGCCATGAAGCCATCGACGCTCTGTTTGGCACTTGCAAGGCATTTGTGACGCGCGTGGGCGAAGCGCCCGGGCTCTGGAAGGCGGACATAGACGCCGCGTTCCGGCGCGTGCCGCTGTTGCCGGAACATCGCGCCCTCGCATGGGTCGCGTTCCTCGTGGGCACATGCGTCTACGTGGCTCAGCACTTCGCCGCCCCATTCGGAGCGACTTCCTCCGTTCACAGCTGGGAGCGCATCGGCGCGATGCTGTCAGCGCTGGGCCGCAGGCTCATTTTCGTCCCCGTCCTCAGATATGTGGACGACTTCTTCTGCCCCGAACGTAAGAAAGGGCTGCGCGACGCAATGCGACAGTTCGCCGAACTGGTAAGAATCATTCTGGGCCCGAGCGCTGTGGCCGACGGTAAGCTGCTGTTCGGCAATCCGCTCGGGGTCCTGGGCTTGTCTGTGGCGATTGACGAGCGTGGCCTCGTGTGCTGGCCGCTGCCGGAGAAGCGCGCCCGGTGGCGCGCCGAGATCGCTGCTGCTCTTCAAGAGGGCGCGCTCGAGCGCGGGCGCGCGTCCAAGTTGGCAGGCCGCTTCTGTTGGGCTGCCTCCCACACCTTCGGGCGGTTCGGGCGCGCGCTGCTCCCGCCGTTGTTTGAGCACGCAAGGGCGCGCCATCCTAGTATCCCGGCGCACCTGCGAGTCTGCCTGCAATGGTGGCACGAAGCGCTCGCCAGAAATTTCACCACGACGCGGGAGTGGCAGGCGCCAGACACCAGGTCTGTCCAATTGCTCTCCGACGCGCGGGGGAATCCAGCTAGAGTGGCCGCGGTTCTTTTCATTGACGGGCGCATTGTCTTCACCGATGTCGCCCCGCCTGAGCCTCTGCTTCGGCTCTTCAGGGAAAGGCGCGACAATCAAATCGGCGGTCTGGAGGTGCTCAGCATCGCGCTGGGCCTGGCCACCTTTGAGCCGCTCCTGTCGGGCCGATGCGTGAACATCTTTTCGGATAATTCAGGCAGCGAGTGGGCCGTCCGGTCCGGTGCGGCGAAGCAGTTTGACCACAATTGCCTGGTCCACTCAATCTGGCGCATGGCGCTGGATGCGAATTGCAATCTGCACGTTCAGCGTGTGGCGTCGGTGGACAACATCGCCGACCTGCCGTCGCGCGAGTCATATTCCCTGCTGCATCGCTTGGGGGCGGAGTGGATTCCTCCGGTGCTGGACGATGCCTGGTTCGATCCGAGCGCGTGGCTTCCTCATCGCCGGCCATGACCGGCTCGGGCGCTGGGCGTGCGTGCAATGGATCTGGCCTTCACTCATCGGTCAGGGTGCGCCCGCCAGGTCGGGCAGGGGTTGGCGTCCTCCCTCGCGCACGTCGCGGTCGCGCTTCGCCTGTGGGCGCGCGAGGGCATCTCTGGTTTGTCGGCGCACCTGGAGAATGTCATCGGTGTTCGCGCGATGGCGCTGGCTGGATTGCTCGCTCAGCTTCGCGCGGTTTGCCCTGAGGCACGCCCTCTTCCTGTGTTCGCCGCTGCCGAGCTGCTTGCCGATAACGGCGCCGACGCCGTGAGCGATTTGGTTGGCGTCACCCTGGCAGACTTCAGGGGCGCCGCGGCATTATCTTGCGACGCCCGCGAGGTGGTCCGCGCGGCTATCGCGGCAGCCAGCGCGGCGGCGCGCCAGCCGCGCTGGGCAGGGGCAGCGCGGGCGCTTCTCCTGCGCCCGCCCCGTCGCCCGGGATTGCCCCCAGGTCTGCTTGCGCGTTCCGCGTTCGTCGCGGGCCCCCCCCTTGTCGGCCGTCGCAGGACCGACATCGCGACGCGGTCGCCCTCGAGCGAATCCGTCTCGTCATCCTCCACGGTGCGCGCGCGAAATTGCGGCATGTCGCTCGCAGCGCTAAACGCGGGCGCCAGGACAGCGGCAGGGCGCATGCAGCTCCCCCGGAGGACCCCGTGTCCGCGGTCCGGTGGGCGCTCTCAGTCGCTGGGCGCGAGGGTCGGCGTGACATGCGCGGGCCGCGGGCCGAAGCTGCTCGGGCCAGAGCCCTCATCACCTCCTCGGCGGCCGGTAAAGCGTGGGCGCGCAGGGCCCGGGTGAGCGCTCTCCTGGGCGCATGCCCGCGCTCATTGCCCGCGCTCAGCAGCGGGTTCGAGTGCTGGGTTACATTCGCAAGGGGCGTCTTAAAGCGACGGGGGAAGGAACTGCCGCCCACCCTGGAGGGGCTGCTTCTGTGGTCCACGACCTTCAGGTGCGCCGGGACCTTCAGCAATTATGTGACTTACGTGAAGAAGGCGTGCCTCGTGGCATGCCGGCGCGCGCCCGCCTCTCATCTTCCGGCAACGCGCGCGTCCGCCCGCGGCGGCAGTTGGCGCGCAAGGCCCGTGGAAGTCTTCAGGCACCCGGCGGTTCGCGCCGCTAAGAACGCCATCGAGAAGCGTTCGGGCTGGCAGGCGAAGGCGCGCATGGCCCTTCAGGGCCGCGACGTCGCCCGTCTGGTGTCGCACCTGCGCGTCAGTGACGAGGGTCGCCGTTTCGCCATGTTGTGCCTGGCGGCCTACGCATTCCTCCTTCGGCTACCCTCGGAGGCCCTGCCCGCGGTGCGGGTTGAAGATGGCGCGGCCGCAGCTGGCGTGGCCTCCGCGTTCGTCGTCGGCGATCAAAAGATCGAGCTGCACCTCTCCAGGAGAAAGAACCGCGAGAGCCGCTCGGTGATGGCACGGCAGTGCTGGTGCGACGAGTGCGCGGTCACCTGTCCCGTACACGTTCTTGGGGCCTGGCTAGTTGGCGAGCCAGCTCATCAGCCCATCTGGGCTGCGTGGTCCCCAGGCGCGGCACGTGCTCGGCTGCGCCGCGCGCTGGGCGAAATGGGGCGCCACGACGCGGAATCATTCGGCACTCACGCGTTCAGGCGCGGGCACGCGCAGGACATCGCTGCCAGGGGCGGACCGGTCACCGACCTTCTTCGCGCGGGCGGCTGGCAACAGCCCGCGTGGATGAAATACCTTAACGTCTCCCGGCTCGAGCGGCAGTCGGTCGCGGAAGCCCATTTGGCAGAGTCGTCCAGCGACGATGGCGATGGCTGAGCACCCCGCGCAGTCTGGTGGTCGTGTCTGCACGGCACACACGTGGGCGCACCCCCGGCACGCGGGGGCAGTGGGTGGCAGCGCCGGGCGTGGCCCGCGGGAGCGCCGTTGCAGTGGGTGGTGCTCCCCCACGGGCCCGACCGGCGTCTGCCCGCTTGGCCTCGGAGAGGCCGCGCGCTGCGGGGCAGATGGGTCGGGTCCGCACCCTCCGCTCCTGGGGGAGGCTTCCTCCTCCCCCCCCCCCCAGGGCCGTGCGAGGCGAGTGCAAGCGCCAGGATTTGTGGGGTCGGAATAACGAAGTTATTGCTTGGCACAAATCCGCCCGCGCTGTGAACGACCCCGCGGCTGGCCGCGGGGGCGCCCTCGCTCGGCTGGTCGGCCGCGCGCTGGTCGACCCTCTTCCGCCTCCCGCTCGCGTCGTGTGGTGCAGTGCCGTGCCGTGCTTCCTCCGCCTGGCACTGGGGCGGGATATAAATACCGTGCCGTGTGTCGGGTTTCGGCCCTCCGCCCTCTGGGGGCTTCGCTCGGCCCATAGTGGCTTCCTTGCGGCCCATAGTGGCTTCGTTGCGGCCCATAGCGGCCTGCTGCGTTCACGTGCCCAATGGGGCCCTCTCTTCTGGTCCATAGTGACCACGAGCTGTCGTTGGCCCGCCCTACCCGCCCTGGGGGTGTGGGGGGGGGGGTGGTGCTCCCCCACGGGCCCGACCGGCGTCTGCCCGCTTGGCCTCGGAGAGGCCGCGCGCTGCGGGGCAGATGGGTCGGGTCCGCACCCTCCGCTCCTGGGGGAGGCTTCCTCCTCCCCCCCCCCCCCTGGGCCGTGCGAGGCGAGTGCAAGCGCCAGGATTTGTGGGCCCCTGGGGGCCCTCGCCGGGCCCCTGGACCGTAAGAGAACGACTCGGGCTGAGAAACCGGCCCTGGGGAAAAGGTCTGGACTTCCGGGGACGCCGTGCTGAACAAGTCAGGACGTCGCATGTCTGGGCTCGAAAGGCGGGCGGGACCTCTCAGAAGCCCTCGCGCCTTCTGAGAAGTCTTCTGCGTCTCGGGGGAAGGCTCCAAAAACTTCTCAGAAGGCCGGGGGACTCCCGAGCCTTCTGAGAAGGCCTTCACACTTCCCCGTGGGCCCTCACCGCCGCGCAGTCGAGCTCGGCTCGGGGAGGACACAAGAGAGGACACTTCGTAAGACCTCTCCGAGGCCCGCGTGGCCCCAGGGAACGCAGGGGACAGGGGGCGCGAAACGCGCAGCTCACGAGGGCACCCTGGAGCAGGAAGGGGTCGGCCGCCTACTGATCAAACGCTACCTTGCCATCGCTCGGACGCACATTCCCTGTGCATTGTTCGGCTTCGTGCGTGCATGTTTTCGCAGGGTGGCCCCATATGCTCCTCGATAGTTTTCGCCGGGAAACATGAAGGAAATCCTAGGATTCCCCATCTGTCCCCATATGTTCTGAGCTTTTCTCCCATATTCTCCTATATTTTCCTGCGAGTCGGCCATCAATGTTGTCTGTGTAGTTTCTTTCCCCCCCGCAAAGGTGCACGCGCCCGAGCGATGCCGCCAAAACTGCTGTGGTCCCCCAGGG
Organism: Prorocentrum cordatum; assembly: GCA_963575745.1. Taxonomy (NCBI): domain Eukaryota; class Dinophyceae; order Prorocentrales; family Prorocentraceae; genus Prorocentrum; species Prorocentrum cordatum. The sequence continues at coordinate 191,242 of CAUYUJ010015876.1, forward strand.
CCCGGCGCTGGCCTGCGTAGCCAGAACAGGGGCAAGCGGCACAGATCCCGCCCGGCCCTCTGGGCGTGAGTGGTTTGGCGAGGTGCATCGTCCATCTTCCCCCTTCCCCTTCGGGTAAGTGCATATCATTCTTCCTATGATCAGCACAGTAGGGGCCCGACCACGAGAAACGTTCCAACAGAAAACCCAGCCCCGAGACCCCAGGACGTCCACCGAGATCCTGGGCCGGGGATCGTCACTCTTTCCATGGCACAACCATCGAAGCCCAAGAAACCCAGGGCACCATGAAGGCAAACAGGTGTGTCTTAGCATGGGCCCCCACTGTAAACACCCCCTCCCCCAGGCGACCAGCAGCCAACCAGGACCAATGAGGGACCCCCCCAATAAAAGTATGTGAAATCCACTTTGGGGCAACATCGTGGGTCATGATGGTGGGGGCGCGGGCATTTTCTAACTATTGATTTTTGAACGGGGCGGCGGGGGAGCCCACATACAACTTGATGCGCGCAGGGCCAGCATCAGTCAAAAAACAATACAACATGTACTTCGAAACAAACTCTGAATCATGCACGGGCGCCCCGCGATCACTGGGACGGCTGGAGTGCTGGCACGGGACGGCGGGGGTGCTGTGCAAGCCCACCAGGCACTGTGATGGCCACCCCGCCGCGATTGAGCACTGTTTTTCGACAAGGATGGTGGGGCCGACACGTTTGCCGATGTGCACTGCCGCGTGCGCGCGCGCACCCGGCACACTCTGTGCGTGCCCCGAACATGGCGCACTAGGCGTGCATGAACAGGCTGCGGCTCGAGTGCTATTGTTGTGTTGGGAAGGCGGGTGTGAATGAGCGAGGCCGCTTGCGGGCGGGAAGGGCTTTGATCACTGTTCATTCTTGTTCCCTACTAATGACCCCCCTCTCCCCAAGGCGACTGGTAGCCCACCCGAATCAATGAGGGCACCCCCCTACCATTTTTTGTAAACGAGCCATACCAAACACACTCTGCCTCCAAATTCCAAGCATGCGCAACCAACCCGATGCGGCCTCCCCCACCATCCCTTTTTAAAACACTACGGAGTACACTTGGCGGCGGCGGCTGCGGCGGCTGAACCACGGCGGCTGCGGCGGCGGCTGCGGCGGCGGCGGCGGCGTTGGCGGCGGCGGCGGCGGGGGCGGCGGCGGCAGCGGCGGCGGCTGCGGCAGCGGCGGCGGCGGTGGCGGAGGCGCGGCGGTGGCGGCAGCGGCTCGGCGCAGCGGCTGCGGTTGCGGCGATTTCGCACGGGGCTGCGGCGCGGCGGGGGGCGCGGCGGGCGGGCGCGCGCGGCGGCGCAGGGGGGCCGGCGGCGGCGGCGGCGGCGGCGGCGGCGGCGGCGGCGGCGGCGGCGGGCATCGGCGGCGCGGCGGCGGCGGCGGCGGATTGGCCCACAGGAGCGCCTGCTGAATATGCTGAGGCTCGGGCCAGACTCGGGTGCTACGTCTGTGTTGGGAAGGCAGGGGGGGGTGAGCGAGACGGCTTGCGGGCGGGGAGGGAGTGTTGATCACTGTTCCCTATTAGTATACACATCCTCCCCAGGCGAGTCGTAGCCAACCGGAGTCAATGAGGGCACCCCCCACCACCATCCCTTGTTTTTTATTATTAGTTCCCCCCCGAACCAACCTGTGTTGTTGGGTCCTCGTTTGGAAAAGACAGCGCACCGCGTTCTTTCCTCCTCCCGCTTCTCCCTCCCCCTCCTCTCTCCTCCTCCTCATTGCCTCTGCTCCCGGCACACCCCTCACACGCTTCGTAGCCCATAGGGAGTTCCACCGAAGGCCCCAGTGGGGGTGCCCGCATGCGTCCCCCACGCCCAGGACAGCGCTTCGTGGCCCCATATGGAGCTCCACCGAAGGCCCCAGTGGGGGTGCCCGCATGCGTCCCCCACGCCCAGGACAGCGTTTCGTGGCCCCATAGGGAGCTCCACCGAAGGCCCCAGGGGGGTGGTCCCCCCACCCCCGGACAGCCTTCGCCCCATGGGAGCTCCATGGGGTGCCGTGCGTCCCCCCACGCCCAGGACAGCGTTTCGTGGCCCCATAGGGAGCTCCACCGAAGGCCCCAGTGAGGGTGCCCGAGCGCGCCCCCCACGCCCAGGACAGCGCTTCGTGGCCCCATAGGGAGCTCCACCGAAGGCCCCAGTGGGGGTGCCCGCATGCGCCCCCACGCCCAGGACAGCGCTTCGTGGCCCCATAGGGAGCTCCACCGAAGGCCCCAGTGGGGGGCGCGCATGCGTCTCCCCCACCCAGGACAGCGCTTCGTAGTCCCATAGGGAGCCCCACCGAAGCCCCAAAGGCACAGTTCGCATGCGTCTCCCCGACCCAGGACAGCGTTTTGGCCCATAGGGAGTACCACCGAACGCGATACTCACAACGACGGTATTCACAACTGCATATGGTTTGGGTCCTTCGCCAAGGGTTTTTTTGTATATATATGTGTATATATATATAGTATATATATATATATATATATATATATTATATAATATATAGACTGCCTCCAAATTCTGAGCATGCGCAGCGAACCCGATGCAGCCTCCCCCCACCACCCTGTCAAAAAATAATACAGGGTACACTTGGCGGCGGCGGCGGCTGCGGCGGCTGCGGCGGGGACAGCGGCTGCGGCGGCTGCGGCGGTGGCGGCGGCGGCGGCGGCGAGGGCGGCGGCGGCGGCGGCGGCGGATTGGCCCCCAGTAGCTGCCCATCCAAAGACAACTGCTGAATATGCTGCGGCTCGGGCCAGGCTCGGGTGTTACGTATTTGTTGGGAGGGCGAGCGGGAGTGAGCGAGACGGCTTGCGGGCGGGGAGGGCGTCTTGACCCTTCCCCCTACCCCCCCTCCCCTGGGTCTGGAGGGGGGTCCACGAGACGATGGATCGTCCAAGATGGCCTCGGCGAGAAGGCCAAAATCAGTGATTGTATTCTACAGGTTGGCCACACTGTGGCCTCCTGAAGGGGACTCGAATTGGCACATCCCCCTTCTGCGATCAAGCACCTCCAAGATGGCACCCGAGGCTCCGAAGGGTGCCCCAAGATGACCCAAAAAGGTGCCCAGGAGGCCCCAAGAGGCCCCCAAGAAACCCTCAAATGGGGCCCCCAAAAGGCTTCCAAGAGACCTCCAAGACGCCACAGGAGCCCCCACAGAGGCACCCAAAATGCCCCAAGAGGCCTCGGCGAGAAGGACACAATCATTGACGGGCCAAAACCATTGATGATACTTGCGCTGTGCTCACACTCAGGCCTCCAGGGGGACCATCATTAAGGAGCCCCCCTACTTTGATCGACCTCCAAGATGGTCCCAAGATGGCCTCCGAGGCTCCCAAGAGTGCCCCAAGCTGGCCCCAGGAAGTGCCTTGGGCGCCGAAAGGCGCCCCCGAGAAACCCTCAAGAGACCACCGAGAAGTTCCCAAGAGGTTCCTGGGATTGCCAAGAGACCCCCAAGACTCCCCAAGAGGCATCCAAGAAACTCTTGGCATACATCCGCGGAGACTTCGAGTTGCTGCATCCAAGGTGCCGCTGGCCTTTCTGCTCGCCATCTTCCTCCTCCTCCTCCTCCTCCTCCTCCTCACCATCATCATCACCATCATCATCACCATCATCCTTCTCCTCTTGCGCATCCGCCTATTCCTCCTCCTTCTTCCTCCTCCTCCTCCCTCCTCTCCCTGTTCCTACTTCTCCTCTTCCTCCTCTTCCTCCTCCTCCTCCTCCTCCTCCTCCTCCTCCATCCTCCCCCTCTT
>CAUYUJ010015876.1:197500-267500 GCA_963575745.1 Prorocentrum cordatum
TGCACTCCCCCCTCGCCCGCCGCTGCGCCCGTCGCCCGCCCTCGCCGCCCCTGCCGCCGCCCCTCCTGCCCCGTCGCTCCTCCTCGCTTGCGCCGGGGGCTCCCGCCGACGCCCACGGGATTCGCCTGGGTGCTGCGCCCGGAGCCGCCGCGCCCCGAGAAGGGCGTGACGTGGTGGGCGTGCGCGGGGGCCCCGGCTGCTCCTCGCCGTGGTCGCACCCCCGGGGGCCCTCCGCGGGCCACCGGGCCGTCCAACACGCTGCTCGGGAGGAAGGAGCGGTCCTCCGGACACGCCCTGGGGTCTGATCGGGGCCCCTTGCCCTCGGGGCCTCGGCCCTTCGTGGCCGCAAGCCCTCGGCAACAGAGCCAGCCCTGCTGCTTGCCGAGAAGGAGGCGTGGCTGCTGTCGGATCCTGGGCGGGGAACTGCTGTTCCCAGGTGCTCCCGGCACGGAGGGGGACCCTGCTGCCGTGGTGTGCTCACCTCCTCTGCCCTCGCGTGCTACTTACTCCACTTGTCCACGTTCCTCTGCTGCTCTGGCAAACCCTGCTGTGCACGCACTGGCCGCCTTTCTGTGGCGCTCGCGCGTGTGCTCTGTTTTGCTCGTCAGCACGAGCGTTCAGACGTGCGTGGCGGTCGCTTCGATCCACGTCGGAAGTTGACGGCTGACCACAAACGACTCGAGGCCAGGCTGGGCCAGGCCACCCAGAGCCACACCGATACCCAGATCCATACATATATATATATATATATATGTATATACACATGTATACATACATACATACATACATACAGACAGACAGACAGACAGACAGACAGACAGACAGACATCTACACACATACATACATACATACATACATACATGCATACATACACATACATACATACATACAGACAAACATACAAACATACAAACATACATACATACATACATACATGCATGCATACATACATACATAATTACATAATTACGTTCGTACGAACATACATACATACGTACATACATACATACATACATACATATATACATACATACGTACATACATACATCCATACATACATACATACATGCATGGATACATCTATATATATATATACCTACCTACCTACCTACCTACCTGCCTACATACATACATACATGCAAGGATACATACCTACCTACCTACCTACCTACCTACCTACATACATACATACACACGTACATACATACATACATACATACATACATGCATACATACATACATACATACACACACATACATACATGCATGCATGCATGCATACATGCATGCATGGCATGAATGCATATATTTATTACTATATATGGTCGCCCCCCCCCCCCCCCCCCCAGCGCACCCCAAACCACCCACGACCACAAATCCATCATTGATCGTTTGCTCCTGCTGCTGCTCCTCCTCCTCCTCCTTCTCTTCCTCCTTTCCCTCCTCCTGCTTCTCTGCTTCTTCCTCTGTTTCCTCTCGTTTCTTTCTCCTCCTCCTCTCATCCTCCTCCTGCTGCTCCTCCTCCTCCTCCTCCTCCTCCTCCTCCTCCTTATGAGAAGCCTTACAAAAGGGGCTGCTCTCTGAGGGAACCATATGAAAACACAGATATTCCTGATATGTTTGAATGCTTTGGCCAGGAAACAATATGAAAACACATATATTCATTATACTTTTGATGGTTTTCGTTAGGAAACCCTGTGCAAACACAGATATTCCTGATATTTGCTGGTTGTCTGGAAAAGGGCGCCCCTCCCCCTGCTCCCTCCCCAGGTCCACGCCCCTCAGGGACAATGCGCCAGGCAGGAACACCTGTGAAAACACAACTATTCCTAATATTTTGAAAGGTTGTCGCACAGAAACCTTGAGAAAACACAGATATTATTGATATGTTTTTTGGTTTCTGCAAGGAAACCATATGAAAACACAAATATTCCTGATATTTTTGGCGATTTTCGTTGGGAAACCATGAGGAAAAAAAAAAAAAAAACAGATATTCCTGATATGTTGTGGTTTTCTTGATACGGGCGCGGTGCAAAGGCTGGTGGCGCAAGAGGAAGAGGGGCGCCCGTCTCCAGAAAACCTAAAATATCATGAATATCTGTGTTTTCACATGGTTTCCTAACGAAAACCATTACACATATCAGGAATATCTGTGTTTTCACATGGTTTCCTTATGAAAACCATCAAAAATATCAAGACGATCTGTGTGTTTATATGGTTTTCTTGTCAAAAACTTCAAACATATCAAGAATACCTGCGTTTTCATAAGAGTTCCCTTACGAAAACGATTAAAACTATCAGGCGCGTGTGTGTGTGCGTGCGTGCGTGTGCGTGTATGTGCGTATGTGTGTGTGTGTGCGTGTGTGTGTGTGTGTGTGTGTGTGCGTGTGTGTGCGTGTGTGTGTTACAAGGCTTCCTCACGACAGCGGCCGCAGCATGGACGGGACTTGTGTTTTCACAAGGTGTCCTTACCAACGCCTTATGGACCCTCTGCGTCTAGCTTTGGGCAGCAGACCTTGCTCAGCCGATCGGGAGACGTGGGCAGCAAACGGTGAGGAAAGGAAGAACAAGTTCACAAAGAATATGAGGGTGACGACGACGTGGCGACAACGTTTTCTGGAAGGTAGCGTTTGTGGTTGCTGCTGTGACTCCCTCGTCTTTGGCATAGTCGGGGCAGCCAATGTACAATCGATCAGCATATATAATATCGAGGGGCAGCGTTGGCCGCCGGCTGCCCCCCGCCGAAGCGGCCGCCCGCTCATTCCGACGCATCGGCATTCATTCCGCCGCCCAGGCCGAGCGGATCGCCGTCGTCTGCATCGGCGAGCGCAGCGGCGAGGTCCCGGCTACTGGGCGCGGCGGCGGCGCCGCGGGCCTCTTCGGGCGAGCTCGAGAGGTCGATCTCGACCTCCGGGATGCTCCCGAACGACCTCGCCCAGCAGATGCGCTTGGGCAAGGGCGGGAGGGGCTCGCGGGCCGCCGACGAACTACTGCCGCCCTCGGCGCCGTCAGGCGGCTGCTCCTCCTTGACCGAGAGAGGCAGGGGCACGGAACCCTTGTCCAGCAGCGCCTTCATGAAGCGGAGCTGCTTGTCCCTCAGCGAGTTGTATTCCTCGGCGTCCCGCATCGCGCCGTTGTGGATGTAGTCGTAGAGAATATTCCCCGCTGCCTTGGTAATGTAGTGGCCAACCTTCGGGGCCCTCGTCACGTCCGAGTCCAAACCCGCCAAGCGCTCGAACACGTCAGTGGGGGTGTTCACGACCGCGGAGGACCGCTTCAAGAGGGCCATGACGTTCGCTTTGGACATGTCCTTGGGGAACGTGCGCTTGAGCATGTCGAGCCCGCCTGTAGCGGGTTTCGTCGTTCTGTACCCGCCTGCGTCTACAGCACGCTGCTCGACCATGATGATGAGACAACAGACCGAGCCCGCGTCCATGGTGGGGACCAGCCGTCCTCGTCGTACATGTTCTCCGCGGGCGAAGCGCTGCCTGACTCGAACGAAGCTTGGCGCCCCCCAACCGCTCCATCGTCCATCGACTTGTGCACTTTCCGACGCCAAGAAAGACAGGGAAAAAAAAAAAAACAAAAAAGAGGGAGAAAAAAGGGGGAAACCAGGGGGAGGGAAAAAAAAAAAAAGGAAAGGGGGGAAAAAAAAAGGAAGGGGGGGGGGGTGGGAGGGGGGAGAAACAGGGGGGGGGGGAAGGGGGGGAGAAGAAGAAAAAAAAAAAAGGGGAGGGAGGGAAAAGGCACAAGAAAGCCCTCAACGTCTTCGGGCGCTGCTCGAACAAGTCGCCGTCATCAAAGACGCACGGGCAGTGCTTCGTGCCCTCTTCGGCCCTGAAGAAATCCAGGTCTGGCCCCTCTCTGAACGAGGCCAAGCCGCGGCCCCCCAGCTTGTCTGCGTAGTAGTCGCCCATGGCGAATGCCAGCGTCTCCAGGTACGGCGTCTTCCCCTCGCCGGGCTCGCCGACCATGAGGCAGGAGTGGCTCTTGAAAGTAGGCACGATGCGCTTCGCGCGCTCGACGCCCTCGCCCCCTGTGTCGAAGATGAAGATGGGGTGGTACGTGATCTTTTTCGCCTGAATGCCCTGGTCCTTAATGCGCGAGAAAACCTCCTTAATCTTCCCCTCTTTCCAGCTGTGGATGGGGCTCTGCGGGTCGTTCAGCTGGAAGTCGATCCACGTCATCTGTTCGCAATCGAAGTTGCTGCGCGGGGCGTTGTCCTTAATGAACTGGCGCTGGGATACGATCATGTCCTGGGGAAGGTACTTCTTCTTCTTCTCCGTTTCGCCCTTCTCCTGCGGGGGTAGGTGGTAACGGAAGTGCGTGCCACCGAGCCGATCCATCATGTAGACCAAGACTTTCCACGGCGTCTTGACGCCCGCTCCCTTGCCCCAAGATAGCGTGTACAACACTTTATTCTCACGCAGGAGGCGGTTCCCGACGTCGACCAACGGCTGCGGGCCCGAGAACAGAAAGTACTTGATGATGTATGTCCCGTCGCCGTCGCCAGCGGGCACCAGTGCCAACTGCATCGTGTAAAGGGCTTCCCAGTTTGTTCTGGGGCGCAATAGCTCTGGCAGACCATTGTAGTCGTTGACCGCCATGGCCTCCCGCACCGCGGCCATGTCGATGCCCCCCATGGTAGTTCAAGACAACGGCAAAGGCATGCTTCATCTTCTTGCAACCTTCAGACGGCATGAGGGGGAGATCCCCTACAGAGTAGAGAGCTGGGGGATCGTCCTGGAATTCCTCTGGGTGCAACGCCGCCTGGTACATCGGGGCGGCCGAGCCGTGGCCGCGGACCTTTTCGAACACCTGCTGGATCTTCTCGCTGTCCGCCCCCTCGACCTCCAAGTGCGCCCTCAGGGACTTCATTCCGAGGGCGGGGAGGTTGGTCATGAGCAGAGATATACCAGGGGCTTGTGCGCGTGCGAATGTATTCGGGCACCCTGTGCAAGCCTGATCAATAGCGGCGGCAGGACACAGCGGGGGCGGGGGTAACCGCAGGGGGGCGGGGGCTGAATCAACGACGACGACGCGACGACGGCGACGGCTGCTCCTGATCATACCCTTGCGGGCGGACTTTCCATGCGGGCAGACTACGTAGTTTTTCTCGAACCTCAGAACCAATATGCACGTCCGCACACATATCGCTTGGGCACTCTCGGTGCGCTGGCCCAACATTTCGCCGTGCGGGAAGCAGTGCGGGGCCAGGGTAGATGGCATTTGAGACGGAGGTACGCAGCGCCTCTGCAGCGGCAGATGGGCTCGCTCACTCGTGCTGCTGCTGGAACAGAGCGGTAAGCATATTGCCCGTCTGCGCCCACAGGTCCTCGCCCTTGTTCCAGTAGCACCACTGGAAGGACCTCGCCTTGTTTGCCAGCGCGCGGGGGTTCACCTTGCGGTTGGGGCCAAGGTGGCGCCTCAACCCGCCCCAGACGCGGTCAATGATCTGGGTCCCGCACTTCACCCAGATGCGCTTCTTCTTGTTGGAGCATCCATTGTCTGCAATGTCGTGACACCTGACCTTCGTGAAGGCTGGCTTGACCCACGCGTGCTTGCCGTTCACCTGCGAGGAGCGGCAAAGGGGCCGACTGTCCTTTGCCTGCGCCGACTCTGACAATGCCCACATCGTACCTCTGGTCAAGTGGTCGAGCCAATTGACTCTGCGGCAGGAAAGGGCACCGCCGCAATCGGCGTCGGCGGGGGACGGCCGCCTTCCCCTCCTCCACCCACCCACCCAAACACAAACGCCAGCGGCCTTCACGCGCTTCTTCATGTGGACGACCCAGTCGTGGACCACGCCGTCAACGCGCAGCTTGTAGGAGCGGGCGCCGTCTGTGTGGAGTATGACTTTGCGTTGCTTGAGCCACTTCTTGGCCAGCGGGGCCCAGTCGCGCTTGCGGATCGGGCCTGGGCCTGGCGCCCTCCGCACTGTTTTCCCTGGGCGAAGCCTGAAGAGGACGAGCGACTTAGGGTCTCCGCGCTGGACAATCCCGCCCCGCTGCTCCCACGCCACTGGCTTCTTGGTGCGCGAGGTGGCGCCTGGGCCCAAGCGCCTGCTCACCACCACGTCGGTGGAGTACGCCGAGACGAAGCTGGACACTGTGATGAATTCGGAGACCTCTTCGTCCGAGCCCCACGAGTTCAGGCACGCCAACGTGCCGTCCAGGCACCAACGCACGCCTGCCATGGCGTGCGTTCCCGTCGAAGTTGGCGGTACTCTGGCCATGGGAGGGGGGCGATGAACGATGAGTCGGCAGAAAGCAACAATCAAAAAAACAAAAGCAACAAAAACAAACACAGAACACAAAAAAACAACAAAACAACAACACAAGAAAAGAAAAGATACATAACAAACACACCAAAAAACTATCACCGCGCCTCGCACAACAAACAAAAAGACCACAAGACAACCCTAAAACAAAAATCGAAACCAGAACCACAACCCCAATAAAAAAACAACACAACACAAACTAAACACAGCACCACCAATAGGCCCGCGGCACTTGTCCACGAGCTTGCACGCTTCGTCAAAGTTCCGCGTGACCTCTCTCGCGTACGATCTGAAGTAGCGGATGGTCTGCTTCTTCCGCACGCAGAACCGCCCCAGTTTCTCGGCCATGCTATCTGGCCAAAGCGCCTTTCACGGGAACAACACAAAAACGCACGCGACAACCAATTGTTTCAGAATAAAAGCCACGCTACAAAACAATTCGAAAAAATGTTTTGAACCTCTTTTAACCATTAATTGGTAGTCGCATGCTTTTTGTGTTTCACGAACCTAGAAACCTTTGGCGGGAGGCCGTTCGCCATCCAGGAGTCAAGGATCTCCTTGGACTCCGCGGTGGTGTTGAACTTGATCCTCACGCCGTGGGCGGAAGTTGTGGCCAGGGCGTACTCCGGGCAAAGCCCGAAGCCGCCCTGGCCCAACACGTCCGCGAGGAGCCTTCGCTGCGGTTCTGTCGTTTTCAGCTGCGTCTCTCTAGGCTCCTCCCCTGGCTTCTCCTTCGCCTCCTCCTCCTCCTCCTTCAGCTCTGGCGCGTCCTCCTGCTTTGGCTGCTGGTACTCCTTGTTCTTCTGGATGAGGGCCTGTTGTGTGTGTGTGTGTTGTTTTTTGTGTTGTTTAAAAATAATTAAATAATTTTACATAGGAACCTGATATGCGTGCCGCACAGGCTCCGTAACAATGGACAAGGCGTGCTCGACGTCGTCGTCGCGGCCGGACAGGCCCATGATCTTCTTCACCACGGCGCCTCTCTGAGGGCCTGTAAGGACGCCGGCGTCCGCGCAGGCGCAAATGCAACACTTTTCATTTGGCTGTGCGTTTCCTCTGTTTTTTTTTTCGCCCTGTTTGTTGATCCCGCCGAACTTGCAATCCAGATTGATGCACAAGGATGGCATGTTAAAAAACAACAGCAACAAAAAAGACAAATACGTTAGCGTATGCTTGGCAACGGCTTGAGCACAATACGTTAACTACATGATGAAAGTGAGCGTGAGGACGCTGATGAAATATAGTGTTCGTCATCATCAAAATCATCATCATTGCAATTGTCATCGTTGCCATCGCCATCATCTTAATCGCAATCGTCATCAGAACCATCCCCATCATCATCATCATCATCGTCGTCGTCCTCAGCCCCATCATCGTCATCATCATCATCATCACCATCATCATCATCATCATCATCATCGCACTCGTCATCATCAACTCCAGGAGGATCCAAGAGGCCTCCAAGAAGCTCAAGAGGCGCCCAAGAGGCGCCCAAGAGGCCCCCAGAGGCCCCCAGACTGCCCCTAAGAGGCTTCAAAACTGCTTTCAACAGATCCCCGAGATGCCTCCCACCATATCCCAACGAACATCCAAGAGGCCTCAGGTGCCTTCTCGAACAATCGCCATCGAACATGCTGAGCCTGATGAGGGGAGGAGCGTGAGGGAGCCAGGAGGAGGAAGAGAAAGATGGTCGTTGGGGTGCGCTGGGGGGGGGCGAGCATATAATATATATATATATATATATATATATATATATATACATGCATACATACATGGCGAGAGATAGAGAAAGAGAGAGATGGAAAGAACAACCAAAAAAGGAGGAGCAAGCACAAAGACGCCACATGCGGCCCTGCGACGGGGCCACAGGCGGCCCTGCGACGGGGCCCTTCTCGAAGAGGCCACCGGCGGCCCTGCGACGGGGCGGGGCACCGGCCCGCCGACGAGGCGGAGAAGCATCCCAGAGAGGGCCCCTCTCCAAGGGGGCAGCGGTGGTGTCGAGGAGGCCGTGCCACGGTCAGGGGCCTCGGGCGGCCCTGCCACGGTCAGGGGCAGCGGTGGTGTCGAGGAGGCCGTGCGAGCAAGGCTGGGGCGCCCCAGGGGCCCTTCTCCAGGGGGCCTCGGGCGGCCCTGCCACGGTCAGGGGCAGCGGTGGTGTCGAGGAGCACAAGGAAAAAACAGCATCCCTCGCTGACAGAGGGTTAGACCAATCCTGGTGCGCACCATGATCCTGGCGCGCTGTCATTGGAATCCGGATTCGGCAACAGTGGGAGGTCCGCGCGCATCGCCGGGAGTCGGAGCCGGAGGCGCCGACAGGGGGGCCCAGCACCAAGCCAAGACACCAGAGCGGACCTCCGTGAAGCTATGTTTATGGTGTTTTTGTTGTGCGTGGCTCACGTTAGAAGGTGAGGAGAACAAGTATCGTGTTGGGACATTGTCGTGTTGGGATAAAGGGGTTGGGAGGATGAAGGGTATGAGCAATGGCATCCGGATGCAATGAAAGATACCTTCGGCCGGCTACGGGCAATAGGATTTCTCGCGACCCCATCTTCCCAACCCGGTAGTTGTCATCCCGAGAAGGGGAGCTGGCTCAGCGAGGGAGGAATGCTCGGCACGCAGTGCACCTGTGGCGCGGTCGCCTTCTCGTCGCCCTCTCGTCGCCTACTCTTCCTGCGTCTCTTCCTCCGCCGCCTACTCGAACTCCTTCTCCGTCGCCTTCCTGCCTACAATTTGAACACTCAGCGGGATCAAGCTGTACGGCTGTTGCGTCTGTCAGTGCGGCGGCAAACAAATCCGGCTTAGGCAAAGTGACACACACAAAAACAGACCTCAGCACGCAGCAGTAGGAAGACAGACCAAGAGACAACAGCAAGAAGGCTAGCCCGCTGAGGTGAAACGTATGCAGGCAGAGGTCCGTGGGGAGTGGGTGATGGAGACGACAAAGATACCTCCTACCTCCTACCTCCTACCTCCTCTGTTTCCCCCTCTTCCTCCTCCTCCTCCTCCCTTTCCTCCACCACCCTCCACCCTCCACCCTTCTCGCTCCTCCCTCCACCCTCCTCCGATCTCCCACCCTCCTCCCTCTTCCCTCCTCCTTCTCCTCCTTCTCCTCATTCTCCTCATTCTCCTCCTCCTCCTCTCCACGCTTCACCCTCCAGCCTCCTCCCTTTCTCCCTCCTCCCTCCTCCCTCCCTCACCCCTCCTCGCCCTCCCTCTCCTCCTCCCCCCTCCCCCCTCCTCCCTCCTCCCTCCCTCCTCGCTCTCCCCCTCCTCCTCCTCCTCCTCCTCCTCCTCCTCCTCCCCCTCCTCCCCCCTCCTGCCCCCTCCTCCTCCCTCCTCCCTCGCGCCCCCCCCCCCCCTTCCGCCCCCCTGCCGCCGACGGAGAGCCCGGCTCCCAGCAGCAGCCTCCGTGCGCCAGCCGCACCACCAGCGTCTTGCCCGGGGGCAGGCCGTCGATGGCTCTGCCGTGCAGCCTCAGGGCCTCCTGGGCCTCCCGGCGGTGGGGGTAGGAGGAGGGAGAGGGAGGAGGAGGAGGAGGAGGAGGAGGAGGAGATGAGGAGGAGGAGAGTAGGAGGAGGAGGAGGATAGGAGTAGGCGGAGGAGGAGGAGGAGGGAGGAGGAGGAGGGAGGGGGAGGAGGCGGAGGAGAGATGAGGGAGGAGGAGGAGGAGGAGGAGGAGGATGAGGAGGTGGCGGAGGAGGAGGAGGAGGAAGAGGAGGAGGAGGAGGAGGAGGAAACGACGCTGACGACGCGGACGACGACAACGACGACAACGATGACAACGACCACTACCACCACCACCGCGACGACCTCCTCGGCCGCAAACGGCCGAGCCGCCGAAAACTTCCTCGAGCCCCCGAGAACGGCCCCGACGCCCCCAAATAGGGAGCCGAATTCTACACTGCGGGGCTTTTTCTGGCCCTGCACTGGAATTTGCACAGGACAATGGATCCTGGTGTGTACGGGACCCTGGTGTATGCATGTTGCCTGCCTGCCGCTTCCCTGAAGAGCAGATACCACAAGTATGCACCACACCACCCCGACGTCGTCCCCGCGCCTTAAAACAAGTCCTGGGATTGAGAAGCAGCCCGCCACTGGTAACCAAGATGCTCCAATTTGGACGCCCGAAATGGGTACGGAAAGAATGTGCACAATGCCCAACAACAAATGTTGTCCCAAACCATCAGCGGCCGCTGTTGGGCAGGCGGCCTTCTCTCTCGAATGGACACAGGCCGCGGCGGCGTGGACAGCGAGTCCTGTTCAAAATGAACCAGATCCGCTGTTGGGCATTGTACCCATTCTTTCCGTGCCCATTTCGTTCGTAATGCTCCAGTTTCCGAGGAGGGTCGTGGAACAAAAGAAGGCATGAGGGTGGCCTCGCCTTTTCGGCTCCCCGGCGCTCCGAGACGGCCCGCGAGGATCCCGAGCTCGCCCCGGGAAGGCCCCACCGGCGCCCGAGACGGCCCAATGAGGGCCCAGCGGCGGCCCCGAGAGGGGACACGGATGGGGCAAGCGAACGGAGTGCGTTGCTGGCCATCGCTCGGACGTCCATTCCCTGCGTTTTGTTCGGTTTCGTGCGTGTTTTTTTCGCCAAATGATCAAGGATGCTCCTCGATGGTCCTCGCCGGAAGAAAACTGCACACGTCCGAGCGATGCCAGGGTTGGACGCCTCCAAACTGGGGTCCGAGCAGATGGGGTCGGAGGATCGCCCCGACGTCGCCGAGGCATCGCCCGGACTCGGGGCGTCCCGGGCCTTCCGGCGGGGGCTCGGAGGCAACTGCCGAGAGGTCTGCGTCGGAAGGAGTGAGGAGGTGTGAGCCTCACGACGCTGCAGCCAGAACGAGGCGGGATGACGCCAGATTGAGCGGAATGAGGCCTGATCAAGCGGGAGTAAGCCGTTTTCAGCCAGACGTCGTACCAGGGCAAAGCCAGAACTGCACCTCCCAGGAGTCGCATCCGAACGGGGGGGAGGGTCGAGGAAAAAAGACGGCATGGTTTGGACTCCATCGGAGATCTCCCACAGGGGGTCCGAGTAGATGGGGTCGGAGGATCGCGCCGACGCCGCCGATGCATCGGCGATGCATTGGCGACGCATCGACGTCGGCGCGACCCTCCGACCCCATTTACTCGGATCCCGATTGCGTGGCCTGGATCCATTGCCCTGGTGGCGAGCTCGGCTTCATCTGCCTCTTGGCTGAGCTCGGCTGAGCTGGCCCCAAAGACACATGAAGCCAAGTTCATGAAAGCGTGATGGGTGGTACCTGCATACATTAATGCATGAATCCATCCCTGCATCCATCCATACATGCATACGTACATACATAACTACATCGTTGTGCGTACACACAAGCATGAATTCATGCAGACATGTGTACATGCGTACAGACGTGCATATGTACATACATACATGCATGCAAGCATGCAGACAGACAGACAGACAGACTGATCGACAGACAGGCATCAAGTCAGACAGACAAAAAGACAGACAGAGAGCCAGACATACATAAAAACATACATACATAAACACAGACAGAGAGACAGAGAGACAGAGAGACAGAGAGACAGACATACAGACAGACAGACAGACAGACAGACAGAAAGACAGACAGACAGACAGACAGACAGACAGACAGACAGACAGACAGACGCACAGACATACGCACATACTTAAAGACTCACCTACCTACCGGCCCACCGACCCACCTACCTACATACATACGTACACGCATACACACAAGCATACCTCATACCTCATACAGACAAGCATCTATGCGGTAGCCCCTAAAACAGGGGAGGAGAGGCCGGATGCAGTGACGGGACAAGCAGAACCGGACGGGCAGACCGGACGGGTAAACCCAAACGGGCGGGTCGGGAAGGTGGGCCCACGCGGCCAGGTCGAGCAGGTGGGTTCCTGAAGCGTGAGACCTGCATACATCGCGAAGACGTCTGGAGCGATAGTGGGATTCCGAAGTAAGTCGCGAAAAGAAAGGCCAGAGCAAGAGCGTGATTCCTGAGTGTGGAGGGCGCAGCGTGTGGACAAATTGCGATGAACTGCTGCTAAACTGTGAGGAGGAATTGCGCAAGAATGCGATTTTAGAATCCAGGGTTCCAATCTTTTTCAGAACCATATGAGGCAACTTACGGCAAAGGTCGCACTGTACACTGAAAGACGATGGAACGCACGGCTGCTGAACTGGCCTCCGTGGCATCGTGTCCCGCCCTGCCGTTTAGAAGAAACTTGCGAGGAAGTTGCAGGCGAGAGCTGTTGCTGTTGCTGTTGCTGTTGCTGTTGTTGTTGTTGGTGGTGGTGGTGGTGTTGTTGTTGAACATTATTCCTTCTAAAGAATTATTATTGTTGGGACCCCTGGTGCGCGACCTCTGCGCCGCGCCTAGGCCGCAGCTACATTTTCATCATTTTTCTGCGAAAGCTTCAGAAAAGTGGATTACCCCCGGATCCGGTTTTTTGTTGACGCTCGTTTTCCCTTGCAAAAAACAATAGAAAATGAAAATTCTTGTTCTTAGTTGATCAAATTTCAAGAATCCCTTGCAAAAAAATAAGGTAAAGTGGACATTCGCGCTCGCAAGACGAAATCCTTCCAAAACCTTAGGTTTCGTAACGATTTTAACATAAAAACATAAAAAACCCAATGGTTTTTTAAGAAAAAATTGTCAAAATGTCCTTCCGCGCGCTCTTGCGGATTCATAGGAAACACACCACTTTTTAAACATTTCTGTCAAAAGGGTCTTTGCGTGCTACTTCTTCAGGTGCTTTGAACTTCTCCAACAACGGTTGCGCGCCTGCGAGGGCCACCATCCCTTGCAAAAAATGAGACGAAGTGCACATGCGCGCGGCCGCCGCGCGCGCTTGTACATACGTATAATTTCAGAACTTACCGTGCATGCGATCGTTTACAACATGGTGGACCGTGCGTATGTCACGAACCTTGTATACATGTGTTTCTCTCCCTCCGTCTGGCTGTGCACGCGCGCGTTGGGCACTGAGAGTTAGGATCATAGCGCCATGAGTCTATGAGCAATGCATGCGTCATCCTTGGGACTGTATAACATCAGTGTAACACATGTACTTCTGTAATCGCATCCCCACGAATTTGCCCCAAAAATGTGACCAACTATCTTGGCACTGCGTACCATCTCACGTGTACCGTGTACCACATCATATGTAACAGATGTGATCAACCTCTGTGGGTGTGTACCCCACGCCAGTGTAGTAGCCAGGGTCGTCCGCACGCCACGAAGTGAAGTGTCCCAACGTCATAGGGCGGGAAGTGGGTGTGGGTGGTCTCGAAGAGTCGTTTGGATATTTGGTAGAGCTTGAACGGCCCCCCCACGAAGTGGGGGTATTGGCTGGTGTCGCAAGAAAACCCTGGCACTGGGGAGAACACTGAGCGTTCGGGTAAAATGATTGTTGTTGTTGTTGTTGTTGTTGTTGAACATTATTACTTCTAAAGAATAATTATTGTTGGGACCCCTGGTGCGCGACCCCCCTCCAAAACCTAGGCCGCAGCTACATTTTCATCATTTTTTAGCGAAAGCTTCAGAAAAGTGAATTATTACCGGATCCGGTTGTTTTGTTGTACTCCGTTTTCCCTTGCAAAAAACACTATGAAAATGAAAATTCTTGTTCTTACTTGATCAAATTGCAAGAATCCCTTGCAAAAATAAGGTAAAGTGGACATTCGTGCGCGCAAGACGAAATCCTTCCAAAACCTTAGGTTTCGTAGCGATTTTAACATAAAAACATCAAAAACCCAATGGTTTTTTAAAAAAAATTGTCAAAATGTTCTTCCGCGCGCTCTTGCGGATTCGTAGGAAAACCAACACTTTTTAAACAATTCTGTCAAACGGGCTTTTGCGAGCAACTTTTTCGAACTTCTGCGACAACGTTTGCGCACCTGCCAGGGCCATCATCCCTGTCAAATAATACCATGCGGGACACATTCGTTTTTTCTTCGCGCGCGCACGCCGAAATCTCCAAAAACCATTGGGTTCTTAAGAATTTTAGCACCGCGCATCATAAAATCACACGAATCGCACCGTAGGTCCTCGAAAAACACCTGCACGACTTTTCAAAATTTCTACCCGCGCGCGCTGTCCGAATCCTAAAACAACCAATGGTTTTCCAACATTTATGTTACATGAGCTCGCGCGAGCTACTTTCGCACGCTCTTGCAACGGGGTTCGCGCGCCTGCCAGGGGCCATAATCCCTTGCGGTTGCGCCATAGGTTGCGCCAAAGTGACCGAGTTCTGTGGGTGTGTACCCCACGCCAGTGTAGTAGCCACGGTCGTCCGCACGCCACGAAGTGAAGTGTCCCAACGTCATAGGGCGGGAAGCTGGGTTTGGGTGGTCGCGAAGAGTCGTTTGGATATTTGGTAGAGCTTGTAATGCCCCCCCACGAAGTGGGGGTATTGCCTGGTGTCGTATGAAAACCCTGGCACTGGGGAGAACACCACGCGTTCGGGTAAAATGATTGTTGTTGTTGTTGTTGTTGTTGTTGTTGTTGTTGTTGTTGTTGTTGTTGTTGTTGTTGTTGTTGTTGAATATTATTACTTCTAAAAAATAATTATTGTTGGGCCCCCTGGTGCACGCCCCCCTCGCCGCGCCTAGGCCGCAGCCACATTTTCATCATTTTCATCTCTCCGGAACCAAAAACTATCAATGACATCCTTTTGCAAAAAATGACACGAAGTGCACACTCGCGCGCGCAAGATGAAATCCTTCCAAAACCTTAGTTTTCGTAGCGATTTTAACATAAAAACATGAAAAACCCAATGGTTTTTCAAAAAAAAAAAGTTTCAAAAATTCATCCCGCGCGCTCTTGCGGATTTCTTAGGAAACCCAGTACTTTTTCAACATTTCTGTCAAACGGGCTCTTGCGAGCAACTTTTTCACGTGCTTCGAACTTCTGCAACAACGGTTGCGCGCACGCCAGGGCCATCATCCCTGTCAAATAATACCATATGGGACACATTCGTTTTTTTCTTCGCGCGCGCACGCCGAAATCTTCAAACATCATTGGGTTTCTTAAGAATTTCAGCACCGCGTCCATATCATTGTAGGACCTACAGACAGTACCGGCGTCGTACTGGTTTACCGTGGTTTCCTATTCTAGCGTCAGGAACATGTTACCACGAAAAACCAGTACAGGTGTCCAGTGTTGGAACAGGGGGAAAAGTCGTATACTAAGCTAGCTTCCACAAAATGTTACCACAACAAGTCACTGCACCCATGCGCCAGTGTAGTAGCCAAGGTCGTCCGCAGGCCACGAAGTGAAGTGTCCGAACGTCATAGGGCGGGAAGCTGGGTGTGGGTGGTGGCGAAGAGTCGTTTGGAAATGTGGTAGAGCTTGAACCGGCCCCCCCACAAAGTGGGGGTATTGCCCGCCTCCTATGAAAACCCTGGCACTGGTGAGAACGGAGTGTCCCCACGTGCTAGTAATTGTTGTTGTTGTTGTTGTATGCCGGGGGCGAGGGGCACAATTTGAGTCCCACGACATTCGCTCAAACAAAAACACAGGGTGTGAGCCCCGGGAGGAGCACTGAAATGGAAACATACACAAAATAGGCACCAGGGAATGGGGATGGGAGATCAACAGTTCTTATTCTTCACAAGTGTCCGTTCAACAACAATAGAAACATGCTGTTCTGTTGCCTCGTCCAGAGCGACATCTCGCTACTCGGCTGCTGACCCTCTGGGTTCCCAGGGCGACACCGCACTGGGGAAACCAAAAGATACCGATACCGCTGCTCCCTTGACCTCTCCCAGGGTGCATTCTGAACTGGATTGCAAAGCGAATCCAGCTGTGGCGACGAGGGCCTTCGAGGAGGCCCAAAAAGGTGAAACGAGCAAACGGTAGAGGTACAGTGCGGGCGCGGCCGCAAGAAACCCTCGCAGGAAACCCAACCCTGAGAACCCGTGCGCGAGGTGCACCTGAGGGGAAACCTGGAGCACCCTGAACGCAGCAGCTCCTTCAACTGCTGCGGGAGGTCACCGCGCAGCGCGAGGAGCGAAGAAACCCAGGATACCATGACGAAAAGCAGATGGTTTCTTGATGCGCGCCCCCACTGTATGGGTACCTCTTCCTCCTCTGAACCTCGTGCCGTCGATGCTGCCCCGTCAGTGCCTGGCCGAAACGCGGGGGCTGGAATGGAACACGGAGGCGGGACGGCTGCCCCTCCTCTCCCCTGGCCCCCCATCCCCTGCCCCCTTCCTCCTCCTCCTCCTCCTCCTCCTCCTCCTCCTCCTCCTCCTCCTCCTCCTCCTCCTCCTCCTCCTCCCCCTCCTCCCCCTCCTCCTCCTCCTCCTCCTCCTCCTCCCCCTCCTCCCCCTGGGCAACATCGGCCCCGCAGAGCAGAGCCGTGGGGTGAAACCCCGCACCGGGGGCATGGCGCCCCCAGCCCCAGCAGCAGATGCCCCGCCGCCGCCGCCACCGCCGCAAGGGCCGTTCATGGGACAGGCGACGCCTCCTTTTTACCACGCATGGGCGCCGCCGAGTTTCCTACCCATGGCCCCTTGCCACACGGTTGCTCCCGAGTTTCCCAATCCTCCCTTCATGCCGATGCCAGAGCCAGGCGGATGGCATTGCCAGCGCGAGGTACCGCCGGCCCAGTACGGGAGCCACTTCGGGGGCGGCAAGCACGGGCCAAAGGGGGGCGGCAAAGGCCAGGGGAAGGACTTCGGGAAAGGCAAGGGCAACGCCAAGGATAGTGGCAAGGGCAAGGGCAAGCCGAGGCCAGGCAGCCCCGCAGGCGGCCCCCTGGCTAGTGAGCCTGGCTACGGAGGGACAGCGGGGGAGGGGGCCAAGACACCTCTGCAAATCGCTCAGGCAGAGGCCGACTTCTGGGCGAAGACAGTGGGCGCTGACCATCCCAAGCGCCTCGCAGCAGCGCAGCAGCTTGCTGATCTCAGGCAGCAAAAGTTCCTCAGCCTGCCACTGCCCGAGCAGGCCCAAAGGCTGCGGAAGTCCATCGCCGACACTACGGCAGAGGTCCGGAAGGACAAGGTAAAACTCCTCAGTCTGGAGACCCAGATCGATCAGTTAGCGGACGAGTATGAGTCCCTCGGGACCAAAGTGAATCACCGCATCGGCCTGATCAAGGAGAAACTCGAGCAGCTCAAGGTCACCGAGAAGGCCATCCAGCCGCAGACCGCGGCACAGACCGAAGACCCCTCGTTGGAGGCGGTGTTGGCCTATGTGAAAGACCACCCGGAGTCGGTGCACCTGGGCCAGGATGAGATCTGCCGCCTCGTCAAGGCCGCAGCGCAAGCAGATACCAGCGCGCACACAGCGGCAGAGGAGGAAGAGGCCACGGTCCCGCCTCTCCCGCAGGCGTCCTTCGCAGGGAGGGTCCGCGACATGAACAGCAAGGGCGAGAGACTCTCAGCCGAAATAGCCAGCGTCCAAGAGGCCGTGGAAGCGGTGGGAAAGGGCCAGACGGCGGAGGGCCCGCCAGGTGCGGGCGGGGACGGCGGGCCCGGCAGGGCGGAGCAGCCACCAGCAGCCCCCCCAGAGGCACGTGGCGGCGCCCCAGCAGCAGCGCTCCCCGCCGCGGCTGCTGCGGCGGAGGAAGTCGGGCCAGGCGGGGCGGCGCATGCAGCAGCAGCCCCCCCAGGGTCAAGTGGCCTTCCAGCGGAGGGCCTCGATGGTGGCGCACCGACCCCCACCGCAGCGGGTGCGACGGCGGCAGCAGCGGAGCTGCAGTTTGGGTAGCGCTGGCCGCACCGGCGTCAAAGCGCCGGTGGCCCGCCGTCAGTTCACGGCCGCTCTCCTCAAGCCAGATAAGGTCAAGGAGCAGCTTGTCGCAACTTTCAACGGCAACTCATGGGCCAGCACAATGCGGGGCCACATCGAGTCGGGGGTCCTGGAGAGATTTTCCATTCTGCTCCTCCAAGAGACCTTAATCGATGACCCGCACGACATACAATTAGCTGTGGAGCTATGCAAGCGAAAAGGGTGGCTACCGGTTTTCAGCCCCGCTGCACGGTCCCCGGACCGCCGCGCCATTGGCGGGGCTGCGGTCTTGGTGAGAGCGGGGGGTGACGTGGGCGTCACACCGGTACCGTCTTCAAGCGTCGACTGCCCAGAGCCCCACCGAGTGGCAGCAGTCCGATACGAGGCGCCGGGAGCACCACCCGTAATTTTGGTTTCACTCTACCTCCATCCGGTTGTCAAGATGAGCGTGAGCAACCGCAGGCTGCTGGCCTACCTGGGCATCTTGCAGCACCAGTTGGCGATGCCAATCTTGGTGGGGGGCGATTTCAACATGGAGCCCTCCCACATACAGCGCACCGACCTCTGCCTCAGAGGCCGCTTTCAAGTGATAGCGCCGGCGCTTCCAACACTGTGCCCTCCTGTCCCGCAGACGCCGTCGAAGATAGATTACTTCCTGGTATCCAATGTGCTGCAGCCGCTAGTGCAGAAAGTGGCGTGTCTCAAAGAGTTCCCCTCATCGCCGCATCGGCCAGTTCAGCTCGCGGCTCTACTCAGCACAGAGGTCCTTGTTCCGACTCTCCAGAAGCCCACTCAGTTCCCGGTGGACGCGTTGCACGGCCCACAGCTCCCACGCAGCAGTTGGGCCCACCTGTTGGACGCGGCCCATGCCGTGCTGCAGCAGATGAAGGGCCCGCTACCGTATACGGTCAAACAGAGATGCCTAGACGTGTTCTACAAGGCGTTCGTACGGGCCTTCACGATCGAGCTGGCGCGGATCACTGGGGCACCGCAGCTACGGGACAGGCCTAGGGGCGAGGGGCCCCGCCTCGTATGGAAGGCGGCCGTCACACGAGACCCAATGGGCGAAAACACCTGGGTCTCCAGAGTGGCCACGCTCAGGCACGTTTCCAACAACATACAAGAGGTCTGCCGCAGCATGGCCGCGGACAAGGGCATCGAGGCAGCCATGGCAGGCATGTCCGAGGTCCCGCAGGAGATGCCCAGCCTGCCGGACGAGGCGCAGGCAGCATATAGATCACCGAAGGGAGGGCTACCCCTAGGGCCTACCCCTCGGGCTGCCCTAGGCCTGCCCCTAGGGTTTACGCCTAGGGCTACCCTAGGCTTACCACTAGGGCCTACCCCTAGGGTTACCCTAGGGCCCGCCCTTTGGGCCTACCCCTAGGGCTACCCAAGGGCTGCCCCTAGGGCTTACCCCTAGGGCTTACTCCAAGGGCCTACCCCTAGGGCTTACCCCATGGCCTACCAGGGCTTACCCTTAGGGCTACCCCAGGGCTACCCCTAGGGCCTACCCCTAGGGCTACCCCAAGGGCCTACCCCTAGGGCTACCCTAGGGCCCCCCAACTTGGCATCCGCCACAAAGGGTATAAAGGCCCATGGGGTAAGCAAAAGTAGCATCTGCAGTAGTCTAGGACATCCGCGGACCCGACCAGCTGAAACGGACAGCCGGGGAACCGGCGGTCTGTTACGCCGCATTCCTCCCCATGCTCGCCGATCTGCCGGAGAGCCTGAGAAGCCCAGTGCTTATGAGGACCCCCTGTCGGTTCCCCCATTGTCCGTTTCAGCTTTGCGCCACCCACAATCCCACGTAGTGGGATAGCGTCGTTTGCCATCATAAGCCCTCATGCGTTGCCTGTTGCCTAATGCATGCTGGGACCTTGTTCCCTCGTGCGTTGCATGCTGATGCCGGGGCGTTCGCCCCTCAAGAGCACCCAATTCAGTGGTGGTGGCATCCAGGCCCCCCGCCCTAATCGAGGGGGCCCTGGCTGTCATTCAGGGGCGCCACTGGGCCATGCACACCCTAGGGCTACCCCAGGGCATACCCCCAGGGCTACCCTAGGGCTACCCCTAGGGCCCACCCCTAGGACTAACCCAGGGCTACCCCAAGGGCCTACCCCATAGGCTGCCCTAGGGCTACCCTAGGGTGTCCAGTAGGGCCTGCCCTCGAGAAGCCGAGGGCTTTCGGTAGGGCCTGCCCCAGGGGAAACCAAGGGCCTTCAGTAGGGCCTACCCTCGGGAAGCCTAGGGCCTTCAGTAGGCCCTACCCTAGGCAAGCCTAGGGCAGGTAGAAGGACCCAGGGTAGCCAAGGCCCCCGGTGATCTATACCGCAGGCAGCGTTGCAGGACGCCGCGAACGCTTGCCAGCAGATAGCCCCGGATGGGTCACATAGAGCATTACCTATCGATCAGGCCTTGGCGCTGCTTGCGGAACCCGCCGAGCGCATTGCCGGGCTCCTTAGGAAGGAGAGTGACCTCGCGGCCCAAGACCGCACCAAGGCGTGGAGGGCGTGGGTAACGGAGGCCAACAACAGGTCAGTAGCATGGGCGCATCGTTGGACCAAGGACCAGCCGATGTGGACGCCCACGCAGATGCGCTGGAACGGTGAGTGGTCTGGGCGCCCATCCAGGTTCCTCCAGGCCGAAGCGGAGCGGCTCGCCGAGCTCTGGCAGGCGACGGAGGTAGGCCCCGAGCCTTATGTGCCACCAGCAGATGAGGATGAACTGCCCACCCTCACACCGCCCGATGTGCGGGCCGCGTCAGAGTCATTCGCGCGGGGGACGGCGCAGACATTCGACGGCTTCCATCCCCGTCATTTTGCCCTACTAGACGACGATCAGCTACAGGTGGTCATCATCCTGTTGTATGCCGTAGAGGCCCTGGGAAGGTTCCCGACGGTGATCTTGGCCGTCATCACGACGCTCATGCAAAAGGCAGCTTCCAAGCAGCCGGGGGTCCCAGCCTTTCGGGGAATCGCCCTCCTCCCGGCACTGTACCGTTTATGGGTTAAGTGCCGTCAGCCGCTGGCGAAGGAGTGGGAGGCGGCTCACCCCCGTGCGTTCCTATGCCACCAGAAGGGCAGAAGCATCTCTGAAATAGTATTTCAACAGGCCCTGGAGCCGGAGTCCGCCAGCTCAGGCGGGAAAGTCATGCACTCGGGAGCCTTGTTGTACGACATGGCCGACTACTACGAGCATGTTCAGAGACCGGTCCTATGGCGGCGAGCGAAGGCTGCCCGATTCCCGCGGCGACTTCTCTGCGTCTCCCTTAACCAATACCAGGCGTCGCGTTTCCTAACCTACGCGCAGGGGTCAGGGGCTCTTTCGGCCACAGTAGAGATCGGCTGCCCCGGGAGAGGGATAGCGGCGGGAGATGGTTTTGCAACTTACTACGTGCAGGTCTACACGCTAGAGCCCTTCGACCATTGGCAAGCGCAACACCTACATCTCCCGCTATCGCTGTTCATTGACGACCTCCATGTCGGTAAGACGGACAGCAGCGAGGACCAGGTTATCAGAGCCCTCGTGGAGGGGGCCGTGTCGCTGAACCGCGTCATAGAGGACGAGTTGGGGTGCTCGGTTGCAGTGAAGAAGTCGGTTACTCTAGCTAATTCAACTTCCCTGCGCGGTCGGTTGGGTAGGGCCCTTGGTACTCGTGCCGGCACGGTGGCCCCTTCAGGTAGAAACCTGGGCATCGACTACTTCGTGGGCAACCTACGGTGCCGGAAAGCAAGCCGCCCAGTGCTCAAGCAGAGGATGAACAAGCTAGCGAAGAGGAAAAGGCGATTGGCAGCCATCCGGCGAGCAGGCACAGCCATGCGCAAGGTGTTTACGACAGGTCTTGATTCGTATGGGACATACGGGGTCGACGTTGTGGGCTTAGACACGACAGAGCTGCAGGACCTCCAGTCGACCTACCTTTCCATGGTTGGCTCTCGCGGGGACGCCCGTTCAAGGTCAATCTCCCTGGCGCTTCATGACGACCCTACCTGGCGCCAAGGCCTGGCGCCCGCGCTGACGTGGACCAAGATTGTGTGGCGCGCGCACACGGTGAGGACCCCATCCAACAGCCTCAGCCTCCCTCGGTTGGTGCGGCTCGCCGAGCCGATCCTTCGAGCCCCGCCGAAGCATTGGGGCAGCGTGAAAGGTCCGCTAGCCGCAGCCGTGCTGTCCCTGAAACGCATCAAATGGTCTTTCCACACGCCCCTCATCTTCCAGGACGAGTCGGGGAGGCACTGGCCTCTCACAGCCTTCTCCCCAAAGTTCATAGAACTGAAGATGCGGGAGACGTGGCAGAGGGCCCACCTCGCGACGGTGGCAGCTAAGCTCGGCTTAGCCCAGGGGGCACGCGTGGACCTGACGGTTGCGCAACAAGTGCTTCACAGAGGAGGTTTGCAGTGCCAGGAAGCTGGCATGCTCATGTCCTTCTTGTGCCAATCCATTTGGACGGGCGAGAAACTCCAGAGGGCAGGCTACTTGACCGATGCCCGGTGCAGGTGCGGGCATCCTTCGGACAGCTTGTCCCACCGCATCCACCATTGCCCACTGACGGAGGATTTGCGTAAGCAATGGTTGGGGCCGGAGAACGTGGTTATCTTGAGCGACACCCGCCGGAATTTCCCGCTGGCCTGCGGCTTCCAGGAGCACACCGGGTACTCGGTCAACCCCCCGCCTGGGCCGGGCACGCGCCCCTACCAATACTGGTGTTCGAACACGGACTTGGAGCCCGCCGATGCCCTGGAGGGGGAGTTGTTCACGGATGGCTCCTGCCTCAAGGAAGGGCCGCCGGAGTTCCACGTTGCGGGGTGGTCAGTCATCAAGCTGACGGCCACAGGGGAGCTCTTCGCAGCGCTGTGGGGCTCGGTGGGCGAACAGTACCCGCAGACGTCGCCAGCGGCCGAACACGTGGCAGTTTTGGCTGCCACAAAACATTGTCCTAGAGCCACGAGGATCCACTCGGACTTCCTCGGCGTCGTCGAACTCGGGGAAGCCCCGTGGTCCCAGGTGGTGTCAAGACACCACATCTACGCGGGCATGCGCGTTCAGATAAGGAGTTCGCCCACATGGACGCGTGGCCTCTCCATTCACAAGGTTGCGGCCCACGTGGATCCAGACGGCCTCGAATTGTTTTCGAGGGAGTGGTTCTTGGCTAAGGGCAACGACTATGCTGACAGATTCGCCAAGCGTGGTGCCGCACTACTGGCACAACCATCCCAGGCTGAGAAACAGGATTATCAAGCTGATTCGGTCACGTTGCGTAGGTACCTCAAGTACATTTCCCAGGCGCTCCTGTTATACCCGCGGCAGGCGCCCACCAAGCAGCATCGCTCTGTATTTCAGAAAACACGGCGCGAGGCGGACTTCAGGTCGGGCGCAAGGTCGGCCAGGGACGCCCTGCCGGTGCCGCCCGCAGAAGCCCCAGCCGCTGTGGCAGCCCCAGGGGCTAGGCTGCAGGCACGAGGGGCGCGTGCGGGCCCCCTGCTACCGCCACCCCCGCCGCTGGTGGCCGCAGGAGCCACATCAGGAGGCGTGCTGCGGCCGGCGTCCTCCGTCACGCAGGCGCCGGCCCCTGAGATAGAGGGCCGCGCGAGGGCCCACCAGTGGAAATTTGTGAGGCCAGGTCTATGGTCCTGCCGAGTGTGCTACAGGAGAAGCTGGTCAGTGTCGCCTTCACAGTCAGCGAGGTGCGTAGGATATAATGCTGCATTCAGCGCCATAGCAGCAGAACCGCGCAATCATAGAGTATACATAGCCTGCCACGGCGACGATAATCTTATTTTTGTCTGCAGCTCTTGCGGGTCCATCTGCCAAGGTCGGAAATCGGTTGGGCTTTCGCGCAACTGCAAAGGTAGGTACACGAGCGATCACAACAGGAGCAATTGGACCAGGATGTTCCAGCGGAAGCATCCAGACCCTTCCAAAGGAGAGGCCCGGGTGCTTGACGAGCTATTGCCGCTCTCGAGTCTATTCTAATCAGGGTTGTCGCGGACTTGCCGTCGCAACCTCAGTTTTGTGTAGTATCCCTGACAGCCCAGAGGGCGCTGTTCATGCCTGGCGCCGCCCATGGGGTAAGGAAAAGTAGCATCTGCAGTAGTCTAGCATAGTGCAGGAATATACCCCTTTTGAAAAACCTGCATTATATTGCCCCGGACCTTACAGGGGTAGTGGAAAAGTGTGTTTTAAAAACGCGTAATGCTCGCCGATCTGCCGGAGAGCCTGAAAAGCCCAGTGCTTATGAGGACCCCCTGTCGGTTCCCCCATTGTCCGTTTCAGCTTTGCGCCACCCACAATCCCACTTAGTGGGATAGCGTCGTTGGCCATCATAAGCCCTCATGCGTTGCCTGTTGCCTAATGCATGCTGGGACCTTGTCCCCTCGTGCGTTGCATGCTGATGCCGGGGCGTTCGCCCCTCAAGAGCACCCAATTCAGTGGTGGTGGCATCCAGGCCCCCCGCCCTAATCGAGGGGGCCCTGGCTGTCATTCAGGGGCGCCACTGGGCCATGCACACCCCGACCCCCCCGCTGACAATCGGGAGTCCGAAGCACTTCTTGAGCTGCGCGACCGCATCCCTGTCTATTCGTGCCTGGCCCCCGTGTCTTAGTGGACCTCTGCCCCCGCAAGTTCACTTCCCTTCGGGATGCCACCCCCTAGGAGCCCAGATCCGGGGATCGCTAAGAAGGGCTGCGGGGTGAGGAGGGAGGGTAAGGAGGACCACCAGTCGGACCAGTAGGATTTCTGCCTGCAGGAGATTGTGTGTTCGGCCCCTGCGCCTTTGCTGGCTTTGTCAGGTCCGTGGATCCGTACCCTCCCCAGTTTTGGGTCTTGATTTGGGCCCCCCCTGTTCGCTCAGCCCTACCCCGAGGGTCCGGCGAATGGGGAACCCATTCTTGCACCCAACTGTCAGTCCGTGCTAATCCTCCTCCTTCTCCTCCTCCTCCTCCTCCCCCTCCTCCTCCTCCCCCTCCTCCTCCGCATGCCCTTTGGGGGATGGGCCCCGAGCGGACTGGGGCGGCGGCCGCTGCGCAGACGCCTTGACCCGGGGCACCCCTGCCCCGAGGAGGAGGAGGAGGAGGAGGAGGAGGAGGAGGCGGAGGAGGAGGAGGAGGAGGAGGAGGGGGGCCGTGAAGGGTGGGGGGAGGGGGGGGGGGGCGGGGCGAGCTGGCGGCTCGACCAGGATGCGGGGAGGCCGGGCAAGGGGGCGGGCACGGCCGAGGAACTGGGGCCCTTCGGGAGCACCGGCGAGGAAGTTGCGCAAAGGGGAGGGGGGCGGGCTCGAATTGAAACTGCCCCTTCGCGAGTGCCAGAGACATGAGTACAGGCGTCGCCCAACATGATGTCATGACCCCCGGGAAGGCAAGACGAGTGACAAACAAAACGTGGCAAAAGACCGCAAAGATGTACAGGACAGGTCCACGGATGAACGGGAGGACACGAAGTTTCGAGGCACACGGTTTGGGAACGCTTTCGCTGGTTCTCAGCGCCGCGGCTTTCCAGCCAAGGGGTGCCTTCCAGCGGCTGCGCCTGGCTGCGAGCGTTCCAAGGGGACCCGAATCGTCACGAACGGCCAGCGGAGAGGCAAGTTATGGCGTTATGAGGGGCAGCGTCAAAAGAGGACCCACCAACGGAAAACACAAAACATAAACTTTCGGTGGTCTGCGCCGGTGCATTGAATCCGCGGGGCCTCCGAAAGTTGGTGCTTATGCCGTGTTTCCTTCGACGACATCGTTCAACACCCCCCAGGAAACCCCCGCGTGGGCGCCGAGACGCGCCGCGCGCACCGAGGGAGAGGCAGCAACTCGGGGGGGACCAGCTGAAGGGGGAAGGCATCGCGATGGAATTGGCGATCCACCGCCAATAGATCGGCACCAGATAGCTGATAGTCGGGGGCGGCAAAGAGGGGGGTGTCCAAGAGGGGGGGGTGCAAATCATGACCGGCGGCATGTGCGCGGACCAGCGGGGGAGCCAGGGACGTAATGAAACAAGAAAAGGCGCCATGAGATCTGGGGAGATATCATGGCCCCCGCCATGAGATCCACCCCCCCCTAGTCATCACCCCCCTCTTTTCCGCCCCTGAGATAGTAGAACCCGCACTTCCAGTTCGCGGGGTGGGCCTTGGGCTTCCCATCGGCGATCACCGGGCGATCTGCCCCAGAGCAGATCCCCCCAAGGCGATCCTTGTCGCCCCCCTCGCAAGATCACAGTACAGCCCTGGTCGCCTCTCGGCGAGGAGCAGAGACGCTGGAACGGGCGCTCCGAGGCCGGAAGGCCGCCGAGGACTGACGCAAAAGCCCCAGCAAACCGACGCGCGCGAAACCGAACGCCCGCGCCCGAACCCTCGGAACTCCAACGACGAGAGAGACCTCCACACCGAAGTGAGAGAGGGGGGGGGAGGGCCGATCGGACAGGACAAGCGGCGCAGCACAGGAGGGAGAGGGGGGAGGAAACTCCTCCTCCTCCTCCTCCTCCTCCTCCTCCTCCTCCTCCTCCTCCTCCTCCTCCTCGTCCTCCCTCTGCACCCGAACCCGAACGTCCGCACCCGAACCCGACCGCACCCGAAGGCGCATCCGCGCAGGAGAGCTAGCGGCCGCTGCCGCAGCGACCAGCCCGCCGCGGCACGGCACGCGGCGACGCCGCCGCGGGTGGCGCTGGCTGCTCCTGGTCCAACCTCCTCCCTCCTGCCCCCTCCGTTC
This sequence comes from Prorocentrum cordatum, assembly GCA_963575745.1. Lineage (NCBI taxonomy): Eukaryota > Dinophyceae > Prorocentrales > Prorocentraceae > Prorocentrum > Prorocentrum cordatum. The sequence continues at coordinate 224,220 of CAUYUJ010015876.1, forward strand.
TCCCTCCTGAACCTCATCCTCCTCCTGATCCTCCTCCTCCCTCTCATCCTCGTCCTCGTCCTCCTCCCTCCTCCTCCTCCTCCTCCTCCTCCTCCTCCTCCTCCTCCTCCTCCTCCTCCTCCTCCTCCTCCTCCTCCTCCCTCCCTTTCTCCCTCCCTCCTTCCTGGCCGTCCCCCGCCGCTGACACTGCCCCTGACCGAGCCCAATTCTGTCGTGAGGCACCGCCGCGAGGCCAGGCGAGAGGACACAGCCGGGGAGGGGTGGCCTGCTCCTCCGTGCGGAAGGTGACGAAGCACACGCCCTTGGACGAGCCGTCCTCGTTGCGGAGGACCTCGGCGAGGAGGGCCGACGGCGCGATTGACTCCTCCTTCCTCCCGCCCTCCCTCTCCCGTCCTCCCTCCCTCCCTCTTTCCTTCCGTCCCTCCCTCTCCGCCACCCCCTTTTCGTTATGTCATCCTCCTTCTCCTCCTCCTCCTCCTCCTCCTCCAGCCCCTCTGGTTCTGGCCTGTTTGGAAGGACTGGGGGCGCCTCACACCGAGGCAGAGTTGATGCAGGTCGTCCTCCCGCAGGACCTGCGCGAGCCGCCATGGCGCCAGCGTTGAGATCGACTCTCCGCCTCCTGGCGTTCAACCCGCTCCACGCTGTGGGGGACCAGGCTCTCGGAGCTGCTGATCGGCTGCCGCGCCGCGGACGCCCTCCTCCTCGCGGGCACCAAGGTGCACTGCCACTCTGGAGGAGAGGGAAGTCCTCCGTCGTCGGTGTGAAGGTCGACTTGTGCTGGAGGCGCCGTACACTGAGGGGGCGCACACGAACCACAGCGCGGGCTGCGCCATCGCCCTGGGGGAGCGGCTCCGCGACTCCCACGTTGTCCGTACATGGGGATCGCCTCCAGGAGCAGGAGGACGGGCCCTAGCGGCTCGGATTCGCAAGGGCTGCCTTGACATCTTGGTGGGGGTGATCTACTTCCCGCCGCAACCGAGGGAGCGCATCCAGGTCAGCCGCTACCTACACACGGCGAAGCTGCTGCGAGACTGGTGGCAGCAGATACTCCAGGAGGCGCCTACGAGGAAGCTTCCAATTTTTTACGCCGACCTGCCAGAAGCAGGTTGGGGGATGGACTACACAGCCGTCCCAGGCCCTTGGACATCTTCGCAGTCGAGAGCAGCGACGAGGAGGTGCGGGAGAGTTGGTGAGGGGCCTGTTGGATACCCAGCATATGGCCGCCCCGTCCACCTTCGCAGACAAAGTTGAGTACACCTTCTATACGACCAGGACACCGCCCTCGGGCTCGGTCATCGATCACTTCTTCATCCCACTGGGCTGGCTTCCCCGTGTGCTGCGCTGCCATGTTCTGCACGGCCTGGGAGCGCAGTGGCAAGTGCTACCAGGGGCGCCTCCGGGGGGCCACCTCCCCCTCTTGCTCGAGCTTCAGTACGAAAAGGATGCCTGGGCCTTGCCGCCCATGCCCCCGCAGCGCCTTGACTGCACGGGGTTGATGCAGGCGGTCCGCCGCGGGAAGGGGAAAAAGGAGTTCTTGGAGGATGTGCTGAGGCGGATTGGGGAAAGAAGTGAATATATCGACGTATGTATGATGGGGGGTACGCCCGACGCTGCTTGGGAGGAGCTGGAGAGCATCCTCACGGCGGCGGGCGCCGCGCACTTCGGGGGGCCACATGGGGGAGAGGCGCGCAGCCAACGATGTGCTAGACGGCGCGAGCTCCTCCAGGAACGCCCCCGACTTCGACGGGAACGACTAGACGCAGATGAGGACCGACTTCGGGAGCTGGAGACTGAGCTCAAGACGCTCTCGGCTGAGCTGAAGCTGGAGCACCGTGCCCGCAGGATCGCAGAGAGGAACCAGCTCCAGGAGGAGGTACGGGAGGCCTGGGAGAAGAGGGACACGGCCGAGGCGATGCGTCTCTCACGACTACTTGGACACTGTCGACTGGGCGCGAAGCGACGAGACGGACGCCGCCTTGGCCCCCCCCCCGCTGCCACGGTCGGACTGGGTCGAGGCGTGGGGGAGGCCTGGCGCCCAGGGAGGTATGAGGGCACACGAAGTCGACTGGAGTGAGTGGCGCGCAAGCAGAACTGGCACCCCCCCCCGCCCCACCTGCCGACCCCATGGACATTGGTTACGCACAGGATGACTTCAAGGAGCTGAGGCGCTACGTTCGGCGCGCCAAGAAGAGGCGCACAGTTCCAACTGGCACGGCGGCGCTCGAGCTTTGGGACCTCTGCCTCTGGCCTGACAGGGCCATGGACCAGCTGCCCCACGGCGTGGGCTTCGAGAGGACGGCGCAGGGGATGCAGTTGTTCGACGAGACCCTCCTGCGAGCGCTGACGCTGATCAGGCGCACGGAAAAGACTCCCCTGCACTGGCACCGCAGCATGGGCATCGGACTCGCCAAGAACGACAAGCCTGGTATGAAGGGAAGGAGAGTTATTCACTCCCTTCCCGCTGTGGGAAAGGGATACTTCGCGTACAAGCTCAAAGCGCAGCTGGCCCCACAGGATCACGGATTCGCACCCCACCGACGTAGGGAGGGAGCTCTGCTGGCGACCCAGGTTCTGGCGTTGCGCCTGAGGCAGTCGGGCTGGTCGTGGGTGGCAACGCTCAAGGACATGGCGAACGCCTTCGGCAGCGCGTCCTGGGAAGGGTTCGACGAGGTCATCCTTGACGAGGGCCTGGTGGAGCCGCAGAACCAGACGCTCTGCCGTGACAGGCGCCGCCTGTCGGTCGTGGAGGTGGACACGAGCGACGGGGCCCTCTTCTTGAAGACGGGCGAGGGCGGCCTCATGGGGGACCCGTTCGTGGTGCAGGCGTTCGCGGCGGCCTTTGTCGCCCCCGTTGACAAGTGGCCCCAACGACTGTCGATGGTGGGGATCACGGGACCGCTGCGCGGGGGCTTCGAGGACTTCACCATGGACGTCTCGTTGGCCAAGTACGCCGATGACCTGTATCGCGTCATACCCTTGGAGGTCGGTTGTGAAATGGACGAGGCCCTCACAGGATGAAGAGCAGCGATGACATCCTGGACGAGTGCCTTACGCAATATGGGATGGCGCAGAATCGAGACAAGCAGGTGGCGTGTTTCTCGATCCAGGGGACGGGCTCGCAGCAGTGCAAGCGGTGGCTACAGCATGCCATCGCACGGGGACGAGTCGACGGACGAGTCGAAGAGGCGACGAGGTACCTGGGGCCGATCGTCACGCAGGACGCCTCAGCTGCCATCGAGGCGGAGCGTAGGATGGCGGCTGCCCGAGCCGCCTTCTATGCCATGGCAGGTTTCTGGTCTGCCAGCGCGCCGCGACGCTGGCGGCGCACGGTACTGATCGGTTTAGTGCAGAACACCCTCCTGTCGGCGCTTGAGCTTTTTTTACTCAGCCCCCGTCAACGCGCTCTCCTGGATCACTGTCTCGCCTCCCTCTGTAAGATTGCTATGCACGGTGCCGCATGTGAACGCAACGAACAGGGGGAGGTCACTGCCCGCATGTGTTATCAAGAGATCTTGGCTTCCTGGCAATTAGTGCAGTGCGAAATGGAGCTCCGAATCCGTAGGTTAAGCTGGTATCAATCTTGGGCCTCTCGGACTCGGGTGCACGCGCACGTTTTAGCAATGCTCTTTGGGGCCCTTGATTTTGAACCTGCGGAAAAGCGGCCGTGTACAGAGGATGGCCTTAGTCAGTTTGCGAGTCCCTGGGCCAAACGCATCCAGGACGACGTTCGAGCCGCGATCGATGTCATGCCCGACGACAGGGATGTGCTTTTGCGTGTCGCGGACCGTCCCTGGTTCCTTATCGAGGATAAAGAATTATATGAGGAGTTCGTTCGCCTGGATTTCAGACGTCTGCGTAGTCACCATTTCACGGTCACAATTGCGCCCCCTGGCCCATTTTGCGGTGTCTCTGACCCTGGGGCCCCGGGCGGGCTCGGCCCCCTCCCCGACCTTGTTGCCCCGTACGTGTGTTCCTGGCCGAAAGGGGAGGGGACGCAATGTGGCGATTCTTTCTGCACGAAGCGGGGGCTCACAGAGCACTTGAGGCACAAGCGCGGTGTGTATAATTTAGCTGCTCTGCTTTGCCCGTCCAACGAATGTATTGTGTGTAGGAAAATTTTCTGGAGTAGGCAAACGGCCTATCGACACCTTGAGGGTTCGATATTTAGGGGGCACTGCGGAACGAGAGGGCCGAGTGCGATTGCGACCAGAGTTGAACCGAGGGATCTTGGGTGCCGCATTTGCTCGTACGAGTCGGCTGACTACGACGACCTCTGTAGCCATCTTCGGGCTCATCGTCCCTGGTCGGTTTCTTCGGGGGCGTGTTTCCTCGCGCGGCAGCGACTTCGCCATGACCTCGGACGTGGCGATGCCCTCTTGGATGGTGAGGGCGGCCTCGCCCCCTGCATCGGCGCCGCGCCCGAAGCGGGGCAAGGCAGGCAACCACAAGGAGAAGGCCGACCAGCTGCTGGTCATCATCGCGAAGCTGGCCCTCACCACGGCCCGACAGGCGGCGCAGCTCGAGAGCGTGTGCTACACCACGATGTTCATCAGCGAGGCCGAGGGCAGCCTCGGGCAGGTGTGCCGCAAGAGCGGCATCGACTACGACGGCGAGAGCAAGAGGCTCCGCGAGATGGTCGCGGGCGGGGAGTCGGTCGACTTCAAGGCCCGCGGGCCGCCTCACGTCCACCTCTTCGGCGCCATCATCAAGCGCAGCATGGAGATCTCGGCGCCCGGGGGGAGGGACTCCGAACGCAGACGGGCACAATATCTTCCTCGAGTACTGGCAGCAGGTCATCGCCGCCAAGAAGCCACAGGAGATCGCGGAGCAGGTCCTCCACTGCAAGTATCGCAAGGCGAGGGCCACGGGCGAGGAAGCCAAGGGCGTCCTTTCTTTCGTGCTGAACTCGAGGGTGCCGTCCGCCAACTCCCTGTACCCGATCCTGGTGGACTACCTCGTGAAAGTGGAGAAGACGGAGGCGGTGCACGGCCCAGCTCCGAGGGGCCCCTTGGAGCGAGAGGCAGGCAGTTTGCTCCAGGCTCTCAATCAGTTCTAATGGCCAGCAGTGAGAGGCTGGCAGCCTTGATTGCAAAGGGTATTGTCAGCCCTGCAGTTTTGTCCTCGACGAGAGTGGCGACGGTGTATGCTTCACCGCTCATGCCCTCGTCCGCCGTGCAAGTGCTGAGTCCGACCCGCCGAGAACGCAGAGGGAAAGGAGCGGGTGGCGGGAGGGACGCTGCTTCGAGCCAGTCTCTGCCCGCCGCCCCTGCACCCAATTTTTTAAGGCGTGCCTCGGGTTGTGCACACCGACCCCCTGCACGGGAGGTTCACTCCTCGAGGGAAGTAGGGGCGGCGCTCAACAGCAATAGAAGCACTCACGGGGATCGGCTCGAGGATGGGACGGGTGGGACGTTGGAGGGTGGGGGGTCGGGAGTGACGGATCCGCGAGCTGGTCCCCGTGAGGGGGGCACCCGCCAGGCTGCGCGCCATTCGGCGGGCCGCTCCCTGGGGCCGTGCGGGCGGAGCCCGACTGGCCATGGTGGCCACCAAGGTTGACTAGTCCTCATTTCGATTGTCGCGAAGCGACGCCCAGGTGCGAGGCTGATTCGAGACTTCCGTCTGACCGCACCCAAGGGTTCCGAGCCGAGCCGAGCCTCCTCCTCCTCCTCCTCCTCCTCCTCCTCCTCCTCCTCCTCTTCCTCCTCCTCCTCCTCGTCCATCTCCTCTTCCTCCTCCTCCTCCTCCTCCTCCTCCTCCTCTTCCCTCTCCTCTTCCTCCTCCTCCTCCTCCTCGCGCACTGCGGGCAAAGCGGTCCTTATCCTATCCACCGGAGCCCGCGCCGCGCGCGCGCGCGCCGCTCCTCTCCCTCCTCCTCCTCCTCCTCCTCCTCCTCCTCCTCCTCCTCCTCCTCCCCTCCTCCTCCTCCCTTCCTCCTCCTCCTCCTCCTCCTCCTCCTCCTCTTCCTCCTCCTCCTCCATCTCCTCCTCCTCCTCCTCCTCGGGCCCAATTGCTGTCGGCCTCCCGCCCCTCTGCCACGACCTGCTCCCCCGAGCCCGCACCGCCCTGCTGCCCCGCCGCCGCCCGAGGGGCGAGGACGGGAGTGCCTTCATCCGATCCACTTCGCCCACGTCCTCGAAGATCGCCTGGATCTCGTCCTCCGGAACGCCACGGTGGAGGCCACGGGGGCGAGCGTTAAGTCGGGCCTGTCCCCCTACAGGGGAATTTTGGATGAAAAATCCAGAATACTCCAAAAATACCCCCCAAATGGGAAAATGTAATCAAAAATTCGTCGACCCCCGACTATATTTTTACTATTTTTGAATGTTCCCCCCGTAGGGGGACAGGCCCGACTCAAGGCAAGCGGGCGGGGCTCCCCGAGCCTTCAAAGGAGGGGGAGACCCCGTGGCTCCAGAGCACGCGTGCCGTCACCGCAACGCAGGTCTCTGAACATGCAGTGTGCAGTTGACAGTGCCGCTGCTTGCGCTGTTCCTGTCGCCACCACCTCGAACGATGGCCCGTCCCGTGCAGATCGCAGCAAATAGAACTGGGAGAAGCAACGAACTTCGCCAATTGATCGAACCAAATGCCGGCATCCTGAGGAGCCGGGCGGGTGCACTTCCTGGCAAGCTTTGGCACGAACCTTTACGAACACACACACACACACATACACACACTCTTAAGATCCCTCGGCGCAGGAGCAAATATTCACCCACACAGACGAGCAATACGGAGCCAGTATTACAATATATGATGTTTGGAGTCCCAAAACAAAGCGGGGACAAAGAACATGGCGACCTTTAAATCCCAAGAGACCTCACCGCACGGTCTGTCACCGCACGGTTTTGGAAACCTGGAGGCCCCCATTGCCCGAGACATCCTCGGAGAACGACCCGAGTCCCCAAACCGTGCGGTCACCCTCAAACCCCACCGACTGACCACATGGGGTGGTCACCACACCATTCGGGGGCCCCCGAGAGTCTACGTCCCTCGTTTTTCGACCACCGAAGGACTTGCCAGAGTACATTCATCATTAGCGCGCCCAAGGCCACATGTTCAGGGAACGACTGCAACCTCTGGCGCTGTGCGTGGCCCCAGGTCGGCCCCAGAACCCCTTCAAGGCAGCTGAGAGGTACAGCAAATCCGGCCCACGATGGCCTAAAGACTACTCCGAGGCCCGAAGATGTCCCCAAGAGGCTCTCAAGACCTCGGAGGACCCAAGAAGTCACCAACATGTGAGCGACAATTAGTTGGTTGACCCAAAAAGGGGGTCCAGCTGAACGGGGGTAGTGTACTAGATTTCGGGCCATTGTATTGCAAATGCACTGCGCTGGAGAAGTGTATTGCATAGTACTGCATGTAGTGTATCACACGCGAAAATCCAGCGATACGTTTGCGCCCCGGAATGCATTGCACGCCCCAAGCGTATGGCAACCCCACGAATCCATCGCTCCAGATCTCTTGCACCAGCCCCTTGTCGCTGGAGCCCCTTATGGGTCAACCCGCAGCTGGACGCTGGACTCAGCTCTCCTCTTCTAGGGGAACAAAGAGTGGCATAAAACATAACAACTCGGAGGTCCGCGCGGATGACTCGGATCGGCGCTGGACCCCCCTCCCTGGCGCGCGGAGCGCGCCAGGGGCGGCGCCGGAGGCGCCGCCAGGAGGGTCCAGCGCGGATCCGAGAAATCTGCGCGGATCTCGGAGATTTTATGTTCATGCCACTTTTTTGACTGCCTACCAGACCACCCCAACCCAACCCGAAGACCCGGATTTCGGGTTGGGGGGGTATGGGTTCCATGCGTGTTTTTTCCACGTTCCCCGACCCCCCCCCAACTGGAAATGGAGGGCAAATTGAGGCCTTCGGGTTGGGTTGGGGTGGTTTGGTGAGTGGTGACTTTTGTTCCCCTATCTTCTCGGGTGTGCGCAGCGCGCACGACGGCGCAGCCTCTGGGTGCCGACGGTGGGTCTGGACCACCGTAACGCGGGGGCGGCCCCCCCCCCGGGGGGGGGGGAGGGCGGCCTCGGCCGTCGCGGGCCCCCGGAAGCCACGGGGGGCGTCGCTCTGCCAATGTATGTGGATGCTGTCTTTGAAGGGAAACTGGGACACACAAATAAATACACACAAATAAAAAGATTCCCCATATTTTCCTATATTTTTCTGTGTTTTTGTCGTCCCCACCACTTCCCATATTTTCCCATATTTTCTGGGAAATCGACGATTAATTGTGTCTGTGTTTTTTCCCCTCCTGAATCATCAAAGATGCGCAGGAAAGGATGCAAGGGCTTAAGCGGCCGCGATCACGTTGTGTCGCACGACGTCGGCCGGCGGACGTCGTCGAGGATGGGGGCCGCAGGAGCAAGGATGCAAGGGTATACCCGTGGGAAGGTTGCCCATCCTTGCTATGCAGGTGGAATGTACTGTCTTTGGCGCCGTTTTCTTGACGTCTGGCGCCGCTGTGTTTCCGCGTTCGTTTGCCCAGGCGGGGGCCCGGTCTGGATCGCCGATTGTTTGGCCCAATCCGAACCGTTTTCGAACAGATTCCGGACGTCCTTCGGATCCCCGGGCTGCCCAGGCCGTTTCGCTGAACCGTTTCTTGACCGCTTCGGTGGACGCTTGCGTTGCAGCTCATGCTCAGGAGGCGGGTTTTAGAAAGCGGCCGGAAAACTGCCCTGCCGCTTCCAGGGCCAACTGAGGTCTCTGTCACAAGGGAACAGAAGGATACGGGCACCGCTGCTCATCCGACCTCTCCTACAGGTGCGTTCTGGCAAGGAGTTCGAGGCGAGCACCGCCGTGGCCACGAGGGCCCCTCCAAGGCTCGAGAGAGGTGAAAGCGAGGGAGGACGATCTTGGTGTGCGTTTTCTTCCCTGGGCTCCTCCTCCAACTCCCCCACGTTGGCCACGAACACCTGCTTCGGGTTGGGCTCCCGCGGTGCATTGGGGTCCTTGCCCTTGCCCTTGTCGTCCTTGCCCTTGCCTGGGCAGGGATGCGCCGGGATACGGTTGATTACACTTGCTCGGAGGCGCGCTACCACAAAATACTGCCATCGTGAATAGGGCGAACTGTAGTGTTAGGTCGGGCCTGTCCCCCTACAGGTGGATTTTCGACGAAAAATCAAACATACCCCAACAATATCCCAAAATGGTCAACAAATACTGAAAACAATCGTCCCCAGGGTATTTTTCTATAATGTTATTGTATATCCCTCCTGTAGAGGGACAGGCCCGGTTTAACTTTAGTGTCTTGAGGATGCTTCCAGTGGGATCCCGCTGCGGCGGCGAATACCCCTGGCAGCGACGAGTCATCCAGAGCGGAGGTGCTCTCGCGAAGGCCCGCTCACCCGAAAGCCGCCCCGCTGCCCTGCGCCCTTTTGTCCACCGCTCGCCCCTCCCACGAGATGGCACTAGGGGGCCACATGCGGACCCTACCCCTACCCCCCCCACGAGTTCTGAGGGGGAGGGTGGGGTTCACCTCGCTCGGGAGCTCCCAGACGAGGTGAACCCCACTCTCTCCCTCAGAAATCGTGGGGGGAAGGGGTACTCCAGATTTCGTAATAAAGGGAGGGGGGTCTCATTTCGGGGGGGGGGGGTCTCTTCCAGGCTCTCTTGGAGGGCCTGGGGGGTCTGGGGACGATGTTTTGGAGGGTTCTCCCACGGGGGAGGTCTTGGCTTGTCTTGGAGGGTCCAGACCCCCTCCCTTTTATTACGAAATCTGGAGTAGGGTTCGCATGTGGCCCCCTAGGCACGAGTACGAGACACCATGGAGAGGGCATCAGTCCACCGACGAGCAGAAGACCACGTGACCACGCGCACCCCAGCGCAGAGGGGAAAGAAGCACGCGCGCCCCATGGGCACGCAAAAGGCCATCGGGAAATGATGGCGACGCACCGGAGGCCCTGGGGGGGCTGTCCCCTTTCGCCGCCGCCTGCCCAGGAATTTCTGCGAATGTAGTGATCACGAGTGCAGCCGCAGCGCACCGAGGGAGGAGGAATACGAGAGGTTAGGACGGCAAGGACGCAGAACATCCAGTGCACCTGCGCGCGACGGCACCTGCGCTGCCAGCCTAGGGCGTGCTCGTGTCGTGGCAACCCCGGCGCTGCCTTCTGACTCCGCGTGCACCGCTCCACCTCGCACGATCGGCGGCGGTCCGACCGCCTCGTCGCTCCACATCGGCCTGCTCTGGGCCGCCGCCGGGGAGCGACCCGGAACGCCCGCGGCGGTGTCCAAAAGCACGCATCTGCAACACACGTCTGGAACATACACACCCGTGGGCACCAGCCTCCTCCTCCTCCTCCTCCTCCTCCTCCTCCTCCTCCTCCTCTTCCTCCTCCTCCTCCTCCTCCTCCTCCTCCTCCTCCTCCTCCTCCTCCTCCTCCTCCGCCGAGAGGCGGCCCGTCGTGGAGGCCTGGCCCCAGACTATCGGCGTGGCTCGCGGGGTCGGCCCTGCTGCCGCTCCGCGCGAGGACCGCAGGGGCCTTCATGCGGTCCGCCCGCACCGCCCTGCTGCCTCTCGCCACCGCCCGTGGTGCCGAGGGGCAACGATAGGGCGACGAGATCTATACATATCCACTGCTCCTGGCCAGGCCCATCCTGGGCCCAGGAGCGGTGTATATGCCTCCCTGGCCAAGCCAGGAGGGCGTATACACAGCTCTTGGGCCCAGGATTGGCCTGGCCGGGAGCAGTGGATATGTATAGATATCGTCGCCCTAAACGACAGGGGACAGGGGGGGGGGCTGGCACAGGGGGGCATGCATCGACCTGGAAGCGGCGACATCGCCGATAGATCGGCGGATCGGCCCCCGACAGTGGATCCGCACCCTCCTGGGCAGGCTGGTGCCATCGGGCCCCCATCGGCGATCCATGGGCGAGGGGGGGTCGATGCATCCCACTCTGTGCCTAGCCCCCCCTCTCGTTGCCCCCGACCTCGCTCCCGCATCGGGGCGGAGGGGAGCGGCGAAGGCGGCGGCTTCGCCCAGCAGCTGCACGCGCGCCTCGCGGGCCGCTCGGGGCGCGGCGTCGTGCGGAGGGCCCGCCCCGGCCCACGATGCCCTGGCCATCCCCTGCGCGCTCTGGCCATCGGGGCGGCGGTGGGCGGGCGGCGAAGCCGGCGGCTCCGCCCGGCAGAACGCACTGCCACCCCCCACCACGGAGCAGCCCGCTCGATCCGAGGAGGAGCGAGGCAGCACGGGCGCGGCGACGGGCATATGGGCGGCGGGCGCGGTGGTGGGGCCAGCGGAAGAGGGCACGGCAGAAGCATCAACTTTGGGGGCGCTCCGAGCGGACTTCTCGGACCTGCGCTGTACAACCCCTCCCTGGCGCGCGGAGCGCGCCAGGGGGCGGCACCGGAGGCGCCGCGGGGGGGGGCCCAGCGCGGATCCCAAAAATCCGCGCGGAGCGCAAAAGGCTTATGTTTTATGGCGCTTTCTCTTCTTCGAAGGATGCATGCACGGAGGGGAACTGGGACACACAAACAAATACACACAAATAAAAGGATCCCCAATATTTTCCAATATTTTCTGGGTTTTGTCTTCCCCCCCACTGTCCATATTTATCACATTTTCGGGGGAATCGACGATTATTTGTGTCTGTGTGTTGTTTCCCCTCCTGAATGCACCTGGGGCAGGCTCGTGCCGTGACGGCATGCGCGCTGGCTCTCGGCACGTGCGCGGATATCGTTGCGCCGCGCGCGATCGCAGCTCTCCAATGGCCCACACACGCTTCGACATCGGCCAGTTCCAAGCTACCGGTGGCGCTCATCATGGTGGGCCTTGTTGGTGGGGTTGCCGGAGGGGGAGGCCTCTACCGGGGACGGCCAGGACCACCACCATAAGTTGGAGGGGGAAGAAGGTGGATGATGAGGAGGAGGAGAAGGAGGAGGAGGAGGAGGAGGAGGAGGGGGAGGAGGTGGAGGAGGAGGAGGAGGAGGAAGGGGAGGAGGAGGAGGTGGAGGAGGAGGAGGAGCAGGAGAGGGAGGATCCCCTCCCCTCCTCCTTATGGTCGGGGCAGTGGAAAACAAGCCCACCAGCTCCGCCTGGAACGCCCTTGCTTGGGCCACCGTCGCGTCGCTGCGGCACTGACCTGCCGCAAGCCACCTGCCGTGAGCGCTCCGCGCTTCACGGAGCGGTTCGACATCGGACGGCTGCGGGGCCACCGGTGGCGCTCAGCCTGGAACGCCCTGGCTGAAGCTATGCCAGGCGTGTCCCCCTACAGGGGGATTTTCGACGAAAAATAACAAATACCCCCCAAAAATGCCCCAAGAAGGTCAAAACATGCTCAGAAAAGGCTCAAACCATTTTCGCCGAGGATCCCCTTGCAGTGCAGGGGGACATGCCCGACCTAAAGCTGGGGCCGCCGTCGCGTCGCCGCGGCACTGACCTGACGCAGGTCCCCCCTGCCTCGAGAGCGCTCCGCGCCTCGCGGAGCGCGACGCCTGGCCGGGCAGGGCAGGCAGGCAGGCGGGCACCCACGAGCGGGCAGAGCGCAGCGCCAGGGCGCAGGGCCGCCGCCGCGGTCTCCGAGGAGCTGCAGCCTCTTCGGCTCGGGGCCGTGGCGCGCGGTCGTGGCCGCGGCCCCGCGCCGTGGCCGGGGTGCGCGGCGCCAGCTCCACCACTCCGGGGAGTGCCGGCGGCGGTCCTGGCTCCTACAGGTGCGTGCGCCCCCAGCTCCTCGCGCCAGCTTGGGGCCACTGGGGCCCTCTGGGCACCGTGGGGAGTGCTCTGGAGGCCACCTGGGCCTCTCGGAGTCCTGGGGCCACCTCGGGCCAGGAAGCCGCGCGGCACCACGAGAGGAATCATGATACGGAGAGGGGCCAGAACACACAGCGACATTCATCAGCACGACTCTGAGGGGGGAGGAGTGGGGGGGTCCGGGGGGGGGGTGGGGGCTGGCGGGGGTTCGGGGGCGGTGGCGGGGGGGGGGGGGGGGGGGGGCACGGCCCCTGCCGGAGAGATAACACCAGAACCGTATATCTACAACCACGGTGGGCATGATAAACGAACATTGATATGAACTGACAACTCGCAAATCGCACGTAAGGGCTCAAACCCACACATCACTGAGCGCGTGGTAATGGATCGAGAGCGAGAGAGAGAATTGGGGCAAAATAAGAGAGAGAGAGAGAGAGAGAGACAGACAGACAGACAGACAGACAGACAGACAGACAGACCGACAGACAGACAGACAGACAGACAGACAGACAGACAGACAGACAGACAGACAGACAGACAGACAGACAGGCAGGCAGGCAGGCAGGCAGGCAAGCAGGCAGACAGGCAGGCAGGCAGGCACAGACAGACAGACAGACCAGGTAATGCATCTAGCCACTGACGAGGGATGGAAAAGAGGAACTGAGAGCGGGAGAGAAAGATAAGCACAAGCAAGAGAACTCGAGGGAGAGAGAGAGAGAGAGAGAGAAAAAAAAATATACATATATGTATAGAGAGAGAGGAAAGAGAGGGGTGCGTGTATGCAATAGTAGGTGAGCACAGAGAGAGATAGGGGAAACCATATCCAACATCATCAGAAAGGGAGAGGTGGAGAGAAAGACGGACAGGCAGAGAGAGAGAGAGAGACAGAGACGGAGAGGCAACATGACGTCGCATTCCACGGGTGGAAGTGCGGGCAGCTGGTCCTGCGCGCAAAAAAGTCCGGCCATCGTGGCACGACAAGGGGCCGCTGTGCACAGGACACGCCTGACACAAAGGAGAAATAGGGGCGGTGAGAGGGAAGAGGGGGGGGAGCGAGAGTGGAGTGTGAGAGAACGGGGAGAGAGAGCGGGAGAGAGAGAGAGAGAGAGAGAGAGCAGAGAGAGAGAGAGAGAGAGAGAGCGAGAGAGAGCAGAGAGAAACAGAGACACAGCTACGTGTATATACATACAGGGGGAGAGAGAAAGAGAGATCGACAAGACATATACTGAAAGAGAGAGAGAGAGAGGAGAGAGAGAGAGAGAGAGGGAGAGAAGCGAGAGGGAGAAATGGGGGCACGCTCACAAGACAAATGGAGGGAGAGAGATAGGCGAGAGAGAGAAGCAACAACTGCGTGCCGCACTTGCAAGCGCGCGCCTTTGCCTTTGCCTTTTGGCCTGCCGCCGCCCATGAAGTCCATGTCGTCCCCGCGGCCGCCGCCGAGAAAGTCGAAGTCGTCATCGAGGCCTCGACGGGTGGAACGGCGATCGCCCTGCTGGGCCCCCTCCTCGACGCAACCCCCGACAGCTCCCACACCCTTTCCGTCCAAACACGCGCCTCCCTCCCCATCCACCGCTCGAGCTCCTCCATGCCACCGGTGTCTGCGCCCAGACCGGCCGACCCCCCTCCCACCGGGTCGGGCGAAGCCCGAGACCGACGTCTGGTGGTACACTCATTCCTGCGACCTCACGGGCCTCACCTGCGTCTGATGGTATGAGTTCTAAGTCGGGCGGAGGCCCCTAGGACGCGCCCAGGAGGCCCCAAGAGGCCCGCAAGAGGCTCCCAAACCAGCCCCGAGAGGCCTCCAAACTGCCTCCAAGAGGCCTCCAAGAGGCCCCCTGGAGGGGGATCAGCTCAAGGAGAGGAAGGAAACAAACATAAACATAGCACTCGACGCCAGCGCTGGACCCCCCCCCTCGCTGGCGCTCGATGGCGCGCCGGGGGCGCCGCCCAGGGGCGCCGCAGCGCGGGTCCCAGAAATCAGATCTTTATATATGTCCAGTGCGTCTGGGCCTTGCGGCACGCGTTCCCGAAAAGTCCAAGACGCTCTGGATATGGATCGAAGTATTGCCCGCAGCCTTTTCCCGGGCAGGAAGAGCTATCCCGCCTCCATCGGCGACGCATGGGCGATCTAGGGTCCTTGCGTTCCCCCCCGAGCCTATCTTGCGAGGCGGGGATTTATCCACGTCCACGGCCTGGGAACCGACGTCTTTGTGCCCCAGCGGGCGGTGGATATGGATACATGTTGGCCCCCGGGGGCCCGATTATGTCCATATCCACCGCCTGCCGAGGTCCCCGAAAATTGATCCTCCAGGCGGTGGCCATGTATGAATTCCCGCCTCGGATATCCCCCCGTAGCGGTGCCCACGGTGGGCCATCCTGCACACGCGGTGACTCATGCTCTGGCTCCTCGGGTGGCCGAGGGGCCACCGCCGGCCCTAGAAGCCGAAGACATCTTCGCTCTTCGCAGCCGCCGATGCTGGATGTTGGTGCCGACCCGGAGGCGCCCGGATCGAGTGCCGCACTTACGCACCTTACGCGCAACCTTAGGTCGGGCATGTCCTCCTACCGCCAGATCTTGAAAGAAGGATCATGCATATCAGACAACACATAAAGCAATAACCAAAAGTGGCAGAAACATAGCTCCAATACTACGTTTAAGCATTTTTTTTATACTCCTCCTGGAGAGATGGACAAGCCCGACTCAAGCGCAGCAGGTGCTTGCGCAGTGAAGGCAGCCGCTGCTGCGGCCGCAGCGGCCGCCGCCGCACGGGCCATGACTAGCGGCGGCACCTGCCCTCGCGGAGGGCTCGGGAAAGGCGGGTGGTCGAGGGGCGGTGACCCTGCTCCTCCTCTCGGCTGCACGCAAGGAGCTTGCCGCCGCTCGGACGCCCATTCCCCGTGCACTGTTTGATGTCGTGCATGCTCTCTTTGCGCACGATGGTCCAAGATGCTCCAAGATGGTCCAGAGCTTTTGGCGCTGGCCTCGCAAGGAAGAGTGCACACGTACGAGCGATGCCAAGAGAAAGTCCCCTCGGCAGGAGCAGTGGGCGGGGGGGGGGCTCGAAGCACGTGCCGGGCCAAGGCGCCCATGGTATCGATGCCCCAGCTTGAACAACCTGTGGGGCACTGGCTCGCCTGTGCACCGAACATCGCTGCTGAGCTCCTTGCCTCCTTGGCCAACCCCAGAACGTGGTGTGTACACCCTGCGAAATGCTTAAGACATCATGGGTTCAGAAATTCATGGTCTCAGAAATTGAATGTAACCCAGAACTTCTATCAACACATCTTGGGATTTACATTGAAAAATTAAGAATAATCGAGACTCTGGACGAAAACGTAGGTTTTCTTAAGCATCGCCTAAGGTGTACATCGAGACCCCCCGAGCGACCGCTGGCGCGTGGCTCTCGGGAGCCGCGGGGGGGGACGGATCCGAGCGCGCAGGCCAGCGACGGGGGGACCCCCCCTGACCTTCCAGGAGGGCTAAAAAATAGCACGCGACTTAAAAACCTATCCCAGAGCTATTCTACGTCTTGGTTTTAGGCTGTTTCGTTTCGTTTTTTAGGTTTTTAGGTCTCCAGTGCTAAAAAAAAGCTCTCTGGAAGGTCAGGGCCCGTGCACCCCGCGCACGGGGCACTCTCACGCGTGGGCGATCCTCTCGGAGCCTCCTCCGCAGACCTGCGACGACGTCCCGAGTTCTTGCTGTACGGCGCCCCCGGAAGTCGAGGTCCTTTTCCCCCGGGCCGGCTTCTCATCCTGAGTCGTTTCTTGACGGTCGCGGGGCCCGGCGAGGGCCCCCGAAGGCCGAAAAGATTGAAAAACCTCCGTCCTGAATTTTTCACGACGCGATCATGTCTGGGTCCCTTCCCGCTACCTTTAAATCGGGCGTGTCCCCCTACAGGGGAACTTTGGGCGAAGAATAAAACAAATCCAAACATCCCCCCAAATGACAAACAATTGTCAAAAAATCGTCCCCGAACTATTTTTCCTATTCTCCCCCCGTAGAGGGACAGGCCCGAATTAACGCTACCTGCGGCCACGGCGGCGTCAAGGCCGCCGATGGCTGCCGAAGGCCGCCGCAGGCCACTGAAGCCTACCACCGAGGGGCCCGCCGAGGGCGGGCCAGGGGACGACGCCGAGGACCACCGAGGGCCGCCGAAGGCCGCGGCCTTGGTCGTGCGGCCCTGGCCGCCGGAGGGGGGGGAGGAGGAAGAGGAGGAGGAGGAGGAGGAGGAGGTGAGAGGTGGAGAAGGAGGCGGAGAAAGGGAGGAGGAGGAGGAGGAGGAGGAGGGAGGAGGAGGGAGGAGGAGGAGCGGAAAGCAAGAGGAGGAGGAGGAGGAAGGAGGTAGAGGAGGAGGAGGAGGAGGACGGAGGAGGAGGAGGAGGAGGAGGCAGGAGAGGTTGACGGCCATGGGCCCCCCAGGCGCGGCCCTGGCCGCGGAAAAGAGAACAGACGAGGGGAATGAAGAGGAGAGAGAGGGGGCACGACCTCCCCCCCAGCGGGGCCGCGCGGCGCCTCCCATCGCGCCGCCGACACCGACCCCGCCCAGGCCTCGGGAAAACGGAAAAAAGAAGACGGACGGTCGCTTTTGTGCCCCATATGCCGCCCTGAGGGCAGGCCGGAGAGCTCCAATCCCCGCCGCCGAAAGTCGTCAGGATGCGGGCGCAGGTCGTTCCACGGGCCCGCCGCGGCGTGCGCTTGGGAGCGGCCATGGGGGCGGGGAGGGGGCCCGGCGCACAGGCTCGAGCGCGGCGGCGGCGGGGCGGGGGTGTGTTCCTCCCCTGCCTTCCCCTTCTCCTCCTCCTCCTCTTCCTCCTCCTCCTCCTCTTCCTCCTCCTCCTCCTCCTCCTCCTCCTCCTCCTCCTCCTCCTCTTCCGTAGCCATTTTGGCTTAAGCCATTTTGGCTCAAGCCGTTCTGGCGCAGGTGAGCGCTTGCGGATTCTCTCTTCAGAACGGCAAGGAATCCGCGGGTCAATTTTGGCTTCGCAACTTTCTCGTCCATCTTTCTCCAGTCAGACTAATGTCCCATGGCCCCTGCAAGGGCGGCGGCGGCGGCGGGCAGGGCACCCCTCCCCCGTGGCGCGGCGGCGGCTCCCAGGGCTGGCAACGGCAGGACTGGAGCTACTACGACTACGGAGGCGCCCAGTGGTCTGGCGGCAAGGGCTACGGCACGGCTGGCAGGAGCGACTGCTGGAAGTGCGTGGCATGCGGATGCGGCAAGACCACCGTCTGGGCGACCCACTGCAAGCACTGCGGTGCACCGAGGCAGGCCCCTGCAGTCGGCCACCATGCTCCTCCTCGCGGTGTGTGGTCTCGTCAGCAGGGTCTGCCTCGTGCGCCTGGATATCACCCCCCTGGAGAGTGGTCTGCCCTCCCGCCTGGACCTCAGCTTGGCAGCGCAGCGCAAGGCACAGGCAGCGGCAGCCGAGGGCAGGATGTTCCTTTGGACGCAAAGGAGCTCCAGATGCTGGTTGCACTGTCGCGCCGCGCAGGTGACCAAGCCACAGCTGCCAAGTACCAGGGCCAGCTGGACTCCATGGCTGCGGCCGCAAAGCCGCCGCCAAAGGCCCTGCAGGACCAGGTCAGCGACCTGCATCACCGCATCAAGAAGCTCGACGGCAGGCTCGAGGCCGAACTGGCGAAGCTGGCGCGATGGCAGGATGGCATCAGGGCTCAGGAGATACTCATCCATGATTTGTCGAAGCAGTCTGAGGCCATGGTCACAAAACATCGGCAACTGGTTGCACAGCTACACAGTGCAGTGGTTCCTCCCTCGGCCAACTCCGAGCCCGCGCCTGGGCCCACCTTGTCACTTCGAGACCTCGTGGACGGGCGAGTATCCAACATCGTCATCGACGACGGGGGCCGTTTGTCAGTCGACGCTGACGGCATTGAGGACTCAGATCTACAGGAGGTGGAACGGCGTCGGGGAGATTTCAAGGAGCACATCGGCAAGGCAGCCAAGGCCCTCTTCGCTGAAGCGATGGAGCGTGCGGCAGTCGCCAAAGCCGAGCACGACGGGTACCTCAAGCGCATGGCCACCAAGCGCAGGAAGGGCTGCGATGGAGCCGTGTCAGCTGGAGGCGGAGTTCGTGAAGGGGGTGCTGAAGCAGCTGAGTCACATGCTGGCGGCGCCTGTGGCAGCGGCGACGCGACGGCCAGCGACGTCAGCCAGCCAGCCGCCCAAGTCAGCCGAGTTCGTGAACAGGCGGCACGCGTTGCTGAGCGAGTTCAGCAGCAGCAGGCGGCGACTGATAGCAGCGGCGCGGGCGAGCGGCACAGTGAGCAGCACAATCAGAGCCCCCCTGACGGTCAGCAGCAGGCCTGAAGGGGGGAGAGTTAACTTTTCTATGCTTGCAACACCTGACAGGTGTGACAGTTCGGTTTTTTCGGGGGGAGGTCGACAGCATTCGCAGGCTGTCAGGACCCCTCCTCCTCGTGCCCAACTTCTTCCCGTTTCGCCTCGAAATAGTTGTCGCAACGCGCCAGCTAGGGGGTGTATCCCTTCGGAGCCAGGGCACTCGTGCGCTTCTCTTGGAGGCCCCTTTTCGCCACCGCCACCTCCAGGCTACCAGTCGTTCCGTCTCAGGGTCGCGTCGATCAATGGCAATGCCTGGGGGTCGGTGAAGGAGTGGCTCCCCAGCGTAGATGCTGAAGTCCTTCTAGTCCAAGAGCACAAGCTTTTGACTCAAGAGGCTTTGGATAGAGCTTCCTCTGTGTGTCTCGGCCTCGGTTTCAAATCGCTTTGGATCCCTGGCACGACTGGGCCTGAAGGCGGCCCTTCGGCTGGAGTTTCTATCCTGTGTCGCGCGAATCTTGGGCTTCAGCAGGCGCCCTCGGGGCTCGAGCTGGCTCCTCATAGGGCCATCACGGCCTTGGTTCACGCGCCCCAAGGGGATGTGTTTCAAGTTTGTTCGGTGTGTATGCGCGACTCGGAAGGGCTCTCGGAAGCTAACCTCGAGACGCTGTCGGCGATAGGGGCGGAAGGGTCCACCCGCGGGAAACCATTCCTAGCCGGGGGGGGATTGGAACATGGAGCCCTCCGAACTCGCCAAGTCCCATTTCGTGAGCACCCTGGTTGGTCAAGTCATCGACCCCAACAAGCCTACTTGCCACGCTGGCGCGGGCAAAGTTTACGACTACTTCGTTGCATCTGCTGGGCTCTCCAAGGGCGCCGCCGAAGTTCGCGTGCTAGAGGACGCTGGCTTCTTTCCCCACAGCCCAGTCTGCCTCGACTTCCATGCAGGACTGGCCCAGATGCACTACCTCGCATTCAGACGCCCGCCTCCTCTCCCATCGGAAGTGCAGCACGGTCCCCAGCCTGAGCCGATGGACTTTAAGCGCGTGCGTGCCCAGCTGGACGCGGCGTTCATTCGTGCGCAGCGAAGGGGCGATGGGGTCATGACTTCTCGCCTATTTCGTGAAGCTTACGCATCGTGGGCGGGCCTTGCTGAACGGGAACTCTCAAGGATTTTCGGGGTTCAACTTCCAGTTTTGGGGTCTAGGGGCAAGGGGCCCAAGACTCATTGGAGACCGATCCTTAGCAAAGATCACGGTTGCGTCCGGCACCCTCAGCTCCACGCCCACCGCTGGCTCGCTTCGAAGTTCAAACGTCTTCTCTCCAGTGTGCAGCGGGGGGATTGGCCTCAGGCTCGGGACGTGGGGCGCTCGGCGTCGTCTCCCCCCCCAAGTTTGCGCAAGCCCGACAACCTGTTCCCTGGGATGGAAATGTTTTTTTTTATATATATATATATATAAAGAGTTTCCTCGGTGATCTCGGACCTCAAGGTTTTGGAAGACCCTCTGGAGGGGTCGGGCTCTGATCCTAGCTTCTTGGAGGCTCAGGAGGTTTTGTTAGCCCAAGTCGAAGAGGTCTCAATTCAGGTTACCGACTTTGCCTCTCAGTGTAGCGCTTTCTACGCAGCCAAGGCCAGACGAGATTGGGCTGACTGGCTCACTGAGAATGTCGATCAGGGTGGCCGCAGAGCGCACGGCTACACGAAAGACCCTCAAGGATGGTCGCCCTCTACTACGCTCAGTGCAGGAGGCTGTGTGGTTTCGGACCCGCAGGCGCTCCTTGCCGCCGAAGCTGATCGTTTTCGCTCTTTGTGGGAAGGGCTGCCTCTACCTCAGAAAAGGCCAGGGAAAGTGAATGCCCCCCTCCCTTGTATTTCGGTGGACACCATTCGTGAGGTTTCTCGCGCTTTTGCCCGCAGGTCTGCCACAGGCTTGGATGGGTTTCACATGAGACACTTTTCGGTGCTGCCCGACGGGGCTTTGTTGGCCCTCTCGCTTTTTTTTCGCGCTTATGGAACTCACGGGCACCCTTCCCCCTCAGCTGGAGGCTGTGATTATCGCCATGCTGCCGAAGCCCTCCACTGGTTTCCGCCCCATGGGGGTTTTCCCCAGTCTGCGCAGACTACGGGGGAAATGCAAGAGAAACTACACGGTTGAATGGGAAGGGAAACGCCAGAGAGAGCACTGGGCGGCGGGAAAATTCAAGTCTGCTTGCGATGTCATTTGGCGGCAGGCTGCCCGTTCGGAGTCCTCCCGAGCCTGTGGGCAACAGGCCTGTACTCTCCTCTGGGACTTTACCAAGTATTAAGAGCGCATCCCTCTCGAACTCCTGGCACTCCGATCCAGGCAACGTGGTTTCCCTGATGCGCTCACCGATGTGTGCATGGCGGGATGCCGTTCTGCCCGCTTCCAGGGGCTAGCTGGAGTGGTGTCGCCTCCTACCGACGCGAGAGTTGGAATCGTAGCGGGGTGTAGTTTTGCCACCACTATGATCAGACTATTTGCCCTGCGTGGCTTCGATCAACTGGAGGTCCCCAAGGGGATGACGTTTGATGCTTACATTGACGACCTCGGGGTTAATGCGATCGGGACTGCTCGGCACATCATGAGAGAACTCCCGAGAGCGGCCAAGTCCCTCGAGGAGATCATTGAGAATGTCCTGTTTGCGCAAGTCTCCCCTGGCAAAGTCTGGCTGGTCGCGTCGTTTAAGGAAATCGCTGGGCATGACCAGAAACGACTGGGGGGGCTTGGAGGA
Source organism: Prorocentrum cordatum (assembly GCA_963575745.1). Taxonomy (NCBI): domain Eukaryota; class Dinophyceae; order Prorocentrales; family Prorocentraceae; genus Prorocentrum; species Prorocentrum cordatum. The sequence goes on from CAUYUJ010015876.1 coordinate 245,951, forward strand.
GATTTCACGAGTTTTCGTCAAACTTGAGGGAACCGATGTGACCGATGTCCAATGCAGGCTGTCTCCAGCGTGAGAGGAAACGTCTTGTTTTGGGCCCGCCTGCTACAAGCAGAGCGAAGGACGCGCTTTGCGAGGGCACCTAGGCGGGTGGCTGAGGGAGAACAGAAGTAGGGAGAGGAAGCGCAGAGGATTTATCATTGTTATGATTTGTGTGCTGGACGGGGGAGGTCGTGGGGGGAGAGGGTAGGGAGGGTAGGTGGGGGGTCGGAGGGCTGGGGTGGGGCAGAGCGTCTCTTTTGAATGTACTTAATGTTATTTGAGACGAGAAGCAGGTGTCCTGTCCTTTGTTCGGCTACTCTGTCTGCTTGGACCTCTTGGTGATTTGTAGTGTGAATTGCGGGGCGGGGGTTCACGGTGTCAGTGATGGGGAGTTAACCAAGGTTAGACGCATGTGTGCCTCCACGATGAAGCCTGCCTGCGGCGGCCGAAGTTTAACCATTCTCAGTGGGATCGAAGGCGATCCCGCTTGGCGGGGTGCGGTGGCGCCAGCCCTTAGGTGGGCCAAAGAAGTCTGGGCTCGTGCCACGAGGGCCACGGAAGTTTGTTTTTCTTGGGCTGAGCTCCGAAACATGTGGCACGATGTTTTCGGGCGCTCGTGGACCTGGCGCACCGTGAGCGGGCCCATCGGGGCCATGCAGCGTTCCTTGGCCCGCCTGGGATGGAGTATGCCCTCGCCTTTTGTTATGATCAGCGACCTGGGGGTCGAGCATTCGCTCACTCTCACTCCTCCTTCCCTCCTTCAGGTCTTCCTCAAAGAAGGGGTTTGGCGTTCTCTGGGGAGGGGGGCGGCCCGCAAGTACGGCCCCGATGGGGTTGAGTCTTTAAGTTTTGACGTCGTCACCAAAGCCCTGCGTTCGAAGAAGTTCACGGCTCGCCAAAAAGGAACGATCCGTTGTTGTGCCGGTCAAGGAATTTGGCCCTACGCCCGCGCTCGAGCAGCAGGTTGCGAAGTCGAGGATCGTTGCCCGCTATGTCTTCAGCCTGGATACACGATCTTCCATCGGCTGTATGCGTGCACGGCGGTGGAGGAGGAGAGGAGGGCGGTGATTCCTGACAGAGCTCTTGAGCAGGTTTTGAGGAAGTTCGAGGCGGTTCCTGAGAAAGAGCGGTTCCATCTTACCTCTGGCTTGTTTGGCCACCCCCAGCGTGTGCTCCCACCCCCTAAGTCCGACAGTAAATCTGAGGAGGAGGATGGTATCCAGTTTCAGTTTTTTTCCTGGCGGCTCCGCTGCGGAAGGCATGGAGATGCCCCGCGATGGCCGACGACAGATGTGGGGCCACGCATTTTTAGATGGCTCGTGCTCGCGCCAGGTAGTCCGCAGTTCGAATCGAGCGGGATGGGGCTTCGCTATGATAGGCCCTCAGTCGAACCTCTTGGCTTGGTGTTGGGGGCCCGTCTGGGGCAGCTGCCCGCAGACGCCACAAGCTTGAGAATGTTCGGCATATGCTATGGTTTGCGCGCTCCTGTCTGCACCAGCAATCCTGTATTCAGATTGCCAAAATGTTGTTTCCATGCATGGCATGGCCCGACACGAGCAACTTTCCCCCAAGCGTCCATACTTGGGGCTGTTGACGCAGGGTCGTTCTCTGGAGGAAAATGGACGCTCGGATGTGTGAAAGTGCCCGCACACCTTTCAATCGATGATCCCGAGATCGACGATGATGAGCGGTTTCGGAGGATCGGGAACGACTTCGCCGACAGGGCCGCCAAGTTGGGGGCAGACTCCCATCAGGCGCCGTCGGAGGAGGTAGCCAACGAATGCACGGCCTTAGTGAGTTCGGCACTAATGGCGGTCAAACTGTGTGCAGCGTTGCTGCCACTCTGGCCGCGCACGGACCTCTCCCGTGCCGTGTGGTCTGCGCCTGCTCCTGCCCCTCGCACCCCTGTCTCGCCCCATCTATGGGAGTGGCTGGGTCCGCCTGGAGGGGATCAACGTTTCTGGAGTTGCCAAGGGTGCCTCAGGACGTCACGCAATGCCGCTGATAAGGCTCCTGCCCCTGGCCACTGTTCTGAATATTTGAGAGTTGATGTTCGGCGGCTTAGACATTTAAACCACAAGTGTATACTCCTGGATTGTTCGAGCGGGTCGTTTGTTGTCGTTCGTACTGTGTGCCAGAGATACACTAGTGGAGCCCGCCTAGCAGCTCTCAATAAAACTTGTTTCCTGCAGAGGGTCGTCAGAAAAAAGTTGCGGCAAAATAAGGAGGCAAGCTTGGTTACAAGTTCTGTAAGGGGTAACAAGCCGAAAGCGATAGGTCTCGGTTACCTTTCAAGATGACATAGGTATGGGGGAGGGTTGATGGATGAGGGTGATTTGATTGGAGATTTTATTTGAAGAAGAAGGGAAAGAGAGGAAGAAAAAAAAAATAGAAAAAGAAAACAAGACAAAAAGAAGAACGAAACAAAGAACAATCGAAGAAAAATAGAAAGAAGAAAAAGGGCAAGGAAGACAACCAAAACAACAGAGGAAGCAGAAGAAGACAAACAGAAGGAAGGGGAACAGAAAAGAAGAAGAAGAAAAGAATAGAAGAAGAAGGAAGATAAGAAGACAGAAGAGCCGAAGGCAGAAAGACGCAAGAAGAAAGCACCCTTCCCCCCCCCCCTCCTCCCCTCCCTCCCTCCTCCTCCCCCTTCCCCCCAAACCTCTCCCTACCTCCCCTCCTTCCTCCCCCTCCTCCCTCCCCTCCCCTCCTCCTCCCCCTTCCACCTCCTTTCCCTCCTCCTCTCCTCCTCCTCCTCCTCCTCTTCCTCCTCCCTCCTCCTCCTCCTCCTTCCCGGTAAAGGGGGCGCCGCGCGGGCGCCCATTGGGCGGGGGAGGGGCCTCGGTCGCCGCGAGCTCACAAGCGGCGACCTTCCGAGCATTGCCAGCCTGGAGCATATCCCTATCCCCATGCTGGGCATCTCCTCATCACGTTGCCAATCTTAGGGATCGCTGTTTGGCGTGTCAACGGCCCGCCCAACAGTACCCGAACACAGTTCAAAGGTCACCACCTGAATCTCCCCCGCGGCTTGACAAACAAGCTCAGGTGAGCGGCCCCGCGGACAATTAAAAAACAAAGGGTCGGCGGATGTGGCGTAAGCCTAAAGAATCTTAGGGATCGCTGTTTGGCGTGTCAATCTCAAGGGTAGGGATCAGCTCGAGGCTGGTAAGCGCAGGACTGCAGGGGGGCAGGGCGCGCTCCTGCAGCCGAGGGCCGGCGGGAGCCGTGCACGTCCGCCGCCGCCGGCCAGGACTGGCCCTGCAAGGCCCAGCCCCGGCCAGGCCCCCCCCCCGATGGCATTGGCCAGGGAGGAGGAGGAGGAGGAGGAGGAGGAGGAGGAGGAGGAGGAGGAGGACGAGGGGAACGAGGAGGAGGAGGAGGAGAGAAAGTAGGAGGAGGAGGAGGAGGACGAGGACGAGGAGGAGCAGGAGGAGGAGGAGGAGGAGGAGGAGGACGGAGGACGAAGGGGAGGAGGAGGAGGAGGACCCCCAAGGTCTCGATGACATTGACACCGACCTGGGAAGGGAAGGAAGGGGTAGGGAGGCATGCACACCGATCCTGGGCTGGGGTAGGGCCTGGCCAGCATTCGGTCGGGCATGTCCTCCTACAGGGGAATAGGTGTATAACAAAAAAGTCGAAACAGGTGTATAACAAAAAAGTTGAGCAATAGTCGAAAAAAAAACGTTGCCTGGCTATTTCTGTGACTAGTTTTGAACTTTCCCCCTGTAGAGGGACATGCCCGACGTAAGGCCAGCAGCGGTGGGGATCGAGCTAGTCGCCCGACACCTGCAAACGTCCGGGATACATGGCAACGATAGCGCCCAGAGTCACCGTCAGAGCATCCTTGGGCAACGCCCAGGTTACTATTGGGAGCCGCCTCGAGTGGGCTTTTTTGTTGGCCGTGCGCATGCCCAAGTTACCCTTGGGAACCGCAGAAGCAACCCCAGGAAGGGGGGAACCCTGAGAGCCCCGCAACCAGATTGGTTCGCATTCCCCAAACGTTGGTTTTGCGAAGGTCGGCGGCCAGCCCGGGTGAAAGTGAGAGAGAGAGAGAAGGCCTTCTCAGAGGGCTCGAAGTCCCCCAGCCTTCTGAGGAGCGCTTTCAGCTTTCCCCGAAGACACAGAACACTTCTCAGAAAGCGCAGGGGTTTCCGAGAAGCCCCTCCGTCTTCTGAGAAGGCCGTCTCCTTCTGACTCCCCACCTCGCTTGCTGCCGACATCTCAAGACGACCGCTGGACATGCTCAGGCTCGGGTGTTACTTGTGTTGGGAGGGCGGGTGGGAGTGAGCTAAACGGCTAGCGGGCGGGTGGTTAGCTCGACATACCTATACCTATACCTATACCCATACCTGGACCTGTAGCTATGCAAATACCTATGCATACACATACACGTGCTCATAGCCAAAACCATATGTGCATACACATACGTTTATGCATACAACCAGACGTACCTACAAACTCACATGCACATACATACATATGCATGTAACGAATTATAAAGATTCATCTATTCATATACACATACATATATACATACATACATACATACATACATACATACATACATGCATGCATGCATACATACATACATACATACATACACACATACATACACACATACACAAAAAGCCATACATACGGACACACACACACATACATGCATCTATCTACACATGTATGCAACTATACACATGCAAATTACATGCATATCGGCGTAACTGTATATATAGACACACATGCATGAGTACATCCATACATACATACGCACAAGCATGTCACCATGCATGCATACACGCATGCATACATACATATCTACACATACAGACGTACGCACCAATCTATACTTACACGCATGCACGCATCGATGCATACATGCACACGTGCATCCATGCATACATTCATACACACACACATCCATGCACACCTACGCACGAGTGTGCATACACGCATACCGATGTCCAGACGTGCATGCAACCATGCACACATACATGCATTACATACCTACATACATATGTACACACACATACGTACATCACTATATACGTGTATATATATATATAGATATTGCGCGAGATTATGTTTCCCCGCGTAGATTCACTGTACCACAGAAGTTCCGACTTCCAGAAAGAATCGCACAAGCGCTCTGGTCCTAGGTGCTCTAACGAGCTCTTTCACTCCTCTCCAGAAACTCCCTTCCCTTCGGGGAGGGCTCCTCCATCTTCCCATACAGTCGAGCATCAACTTAAGAAACCTCCCCACGAAAAGCTGGGCTAGCGTTTCTCAGCCAGCCTGCCGAGAAGCAGGCCCAGCTTCCTGAGCTTAGTCGCCCCTGTGGAGTTAACACCAGACATTGGCCCAGGTTTGCAATACGAAACGTCCAAGAAGCTGGCCCAGGTGTCTTAAATGATAGTCTTCTTGATCATCTTTTCGGCACATGGTCCTCGATCCTCCTCTTGGTCCGCCTCCTCCTCCTCCACCTTCACCTCCTCGTCACACCTCCTCCTCCTACTCCTCCTCCTCCTCCTCCAACTCTAACTTCTCCTCGTCCTCCTCCTCCTCCTCTCCTCATCCTCCTCCCCCTCCTCCTCCTTATCCACCCCTCCTCCTCGTCCTCCTCCTCCTCTTCCTCCTCCTCATTCTCCTCGTCATCAGCATCATCACCACCTCCACCACCGTCACCATCATCAGAATCATCATCAGCACCAGCACCATCATAATCAGCATCATCATCATCAGCACCATCACCACCACCACCACCACCATCATCATCATCATCATCAGCATCAGCATCAGCATCAGCATCAGCATCAGCATCATCATCATCATCATCATCATCATCATCAGCATCATCATCAGTACCATCATCATCATCATCGTCATCATCGCCATCAGCATCCTCAGCAACATGTTCATCACCATACCCATGATCAGCACCATCATCATTATCATCAGAGGCATTATCAGCATCGTAACCAGCATCAACGTGAACATCGTCGTCATCACCACACGCATCAGCATCATCACCATCATCACCATTACCATTATCACCAATTACCATCATCATCAACATCATCGCCATCAGCAGCACCAACACAATCATCATTGTCAGCATCATCATACGCATCACAATCATCATCATCACCATCATCAACATCGTCGCCGTTGTCCTCAACATCATCGTGATTGTCACCGTCATTATCAAAATGATCAACCTCATCATCGCCGTCGTCGTCGCAATCGTCGTCGTCTTCAGCATCATCAACATGATCATCATAATCGCCATCGTCATCCGCCACAGCAGCATCAGCATCAGCATCACCAGCATCATCATCATCACCATCAACAAAATCATCATACATGGTCGTCGTCGTCAACAACATCGTCAATTTCACCATTGAAAGCAAAAGCAGCAGCAACGGAAACACCAGCAGCAACAGCAACAGCAACACCAGCAGTCAGAACAACACCCAACAATCGTTTTAAGACTGATCGCTCTTATCTGCTCGAGTGCCATTTCTCGCGTGTTTCCCAAACCCTCGCTGCCCGCCCTGTTCGCATCCGATCGTGTCCCTCTTGGGGGATAAGTCCTTCTCCCCTGCAGGCCCGGCCCTGGCAAGCGGCGGGGCGGTCGCGGACCGTCGGCCTGGCCAGCGGCAACGCTGACCGGCGGCAACCCGACCCCAAGAGGGACGGAGAGAGGACCGACCACGATGACGACGACGACAACGACAGCGACGGCGACGACGACGACGACGGCGACGACGAGCGAAAGCGAGAGCGAGAGCGAGAGCGGCAGCGGGGCCATGACGGGAAGGAGGGGGGCCACGAAGGGCATGCGTATGGGGCCACGAAGGGCAGATAATGCGGGACCACAAAGGGCAACGACGGGGCCACTGAGGGCAGCAACGGGGCCACGTAGGACAGCGAGGGGGGCCACAAGGGTCGACAGCGGGACCACGAAGGGCATGCATATGGGGCCACGACGGGCGCGACCGAGCAGGGGCAACGAAGGGCATACGTACATTGGGCCGCAGAGGGCAACGACGGGGCCATTGAGGGCAGCAACGGGGCCACGAAAGGCAGCAAGGGGGCCACGAAGGGCGACAGCGGGGACACCCACGAAGGGCATGCATATGGGGCCACGACGGGCGCGAACGGGCGGGGGCCACGAAAGGCATTCAGATATGCGGCCACGTAAGACAGCGACGGGGGCCACAAAGCGCTGCAACGGGGCCACGGAAGGCAGCGAAGGGGCCACGAAGGGCTGCAACGGGGCCGCGAAGGGCAGCGAGGGGGCCACGAAGGGCTGCAACGGGGACGCGAAGGGCAGCGAGGGGCTACGAAGGGCTGCAACGGGGCCACGAAGCGAAGGGAAGGGGCAACGAAAAGCTGTAACGAGGTCACGAAGGGCAGCGAGGGGGCCACAAAGCGCTGCAACGGGGCCACGGAAGGCAGCGAAGGGGCCACGAAGGGCTGCAACGGGGCCGCGAAGGGCAGCGAGGGGGCCACGACTGGGTGCAACGGGGCCACGAGGGGCAGCGAAGAGGCCACGACGGCCTGCAACGGGGCCACGAAGGGCAGCGGGATCCCGATTCCTAAGTAAACTGTGACGGAATCCTACGCGTGAGCGCGACTCCTGGGTGCTTGGATATTTGGACCGCGTCGATTGAGTAAATTGCGGGGGAACCCAACGCAAGAACGCGACTCTCTAATACATTGCAAGCAAAGCGCCAGCGAGAGCGCGACTCCAGAGCACCGAGAGAGCGATTCCTGAATAGATCGCAGGGAAGTCTCAAGCGAGAGCGCGACTCCTGAGCCTGAGGCGGGCGCCAGTGTTGTTGTAATATACGGGGGCCACAGGCGCATTTTGAGCCTATTGACTTCCTTCCCCTAAGAAAAAATAATTGCGAGCCCCGGGGGACGCACTTCAATTGAAACATACAATGGTCACTTGAGGGGGACCAACAGTAATTATGTTTAAATAGTGAAGGATCAACAACAACGACAACAACGACATCAACCGCAGCAACAAACATTTCAAGACTGTGCGCTCTTACTGCCACGCGTGTCTTGCACTCCATATACCCCAACCCTCGATGCCCGCCCACTTCGTCTTCGATTGCACCTCCTTTCGGGGGGAATGTCTTCCTTGTCGGCCACTGACTGAAGTGTGAAGAAGTCTCGAGCGATATCGCCGTCCCTGACAACGGGAACATCTCTGGCCAGTGGCTCTCGGAATACCTATGGAGAAATATCAAGTGGAAGCCCTTGTCGCCGTGTCCGGGCGTCCACCAAATTGCCTGATTGCGGGAAGATCTCGAGCGAGAGCGCCGTTCCTGAGTTCGGGGGCCTTCTTGGCCAGGGGATCTCGGAGTAAATTGTGAGGAAGTATCGACCAGAACTCCTTGTTGTCGTGGCTGGGCTTCCGCCAACTTAACTGCATTGCGCGGCAGTCTCGAGCGAGAGCGCCGTTCCTGAGTTTGGGGGCTTCTCGGGGTAAAGAGATCAACCATACTATTCGTTAGAAGCGACAATACAACAACAACACTCATTCTAAGACTGTTCGCTTTTATTTGCCCGCGTGTCATTCAATACGAGTTCCCCACACCCTCGATACCCGCCCGTTTTGTCTTCGATCACACCCCCTTCGGGGGAATTCTTTCGTTGCGGGGGGCGGCGGGCTTAGACAGGCGGGCAAACCTGAACGGGCGGACAATCCTTCGTGGGCGTACGTGTGCCCGCCATTGGAACTGGTGTGGGCCCTGCAAAAAGAGGAGGGGGACAACGAGGGAGAGTGGGAGGAAGGTCGGGGGAGGGACGAAGGAAGAGGGGAAACGCCAGGAGAGAAGGAGCGAAGGGGGGGCGGCTGATTAGAGGGAAAAGGAGAGAGAGAGAGAGAGAGAGAACGACATATGAGAGAGGTAGTGAAAGAGAGAGAGAGAGGGGGAGAGAGAGAGAGAGAGAGAAACAAAACAAAAAAAAGAAACAGGGAGGGAGGAGCCAAGAGAGGGGAGGGAGAAGGGAGGAGGGAAAGGAGGGAGAGGGAAGAGGGCAGAGAGGCAGAAGGATGACGGAAGAAAGGAGGGAGAGAGAAGGGAGGAGAGGAGGGATGAGGGATGAGGGAGAGGGAGGAGGAGCAGGAAGGTAAAAAGCGTGAACTTTCGTGGAAGTCTCGGCCGGGAGCCCACGACGGGCAGGCGATCCCCTGACGGGCGGGTCGGGCGGGTGGGACATTCAAGCGGGATGCCTGAGTATGGCGAGAGCGCGATTACTAAGTAAATTGTAACGGCGTCCTTGGCGCAGCGTGTTTCCTGAGCGTCGAATGCGCGGGTCCTAGATCAAATTGCATGGAAGTCACAGGCGAGAGCGCAATTCCTGAATAACATGTGAAGGGTTCTCTAGCGGGAGCGGGGGTCTTGATTAAAGAGGAAGTCTTGATTCAAATGCGAGGAAGTCTCAAGCGGGAGCGCCGCTCCTGAGTAAGATGTGAGGAAGTCTCAGATGGGAGCGGGGGTCCTAACTAACTTGCGAAGAAGTCACAGGTGGGAGCACCGATCCTGAGTACATTGTGAGGAAGTCTCAGGAACGGGGGTCCTGGGTAAATTTGGAGGAAGTCTGAAGCGGGAGCCGTTGTTGTTGTAATCCGTAGGGCCAGAGGCGCAGTTTGAGCACCAAGACTTTCCCTGTCAAAAAACTAGGTGCGAGCGTCGAGGGGGCACAATTTGACTGAGAGACAAAAGTATGCACCGGTGAGGGGGGATCAAAAATCATTATTCTTCATAAATGAGACTTAAATATAACAACAACAACAACAACAACATCATCAACAACAACAACAACAGCAACAACAACAACACCAACAACAACAACAACAAAACACCTCCTCCTGATTCTCCTCCTCCTCCGCATCCTCCACCTCCTCCACGTCCTCCTCCTCGTCCTCTTGATCCTCTTCCTCCTCCTCCTCCTCCTCCTCTTCCTCCTTCTCCTCCTCCTCCTCTTCCTCCTCCTCCTCCTCCTCCACCCCCTCCTCACTCATCACTCCTCACTCCTCACCCTCCCTCCTCATTCCCCTCCCACCCCCTCCTCCGCGTCCTCCTCCCCCCCTCCTCCTCCTCCTCCTCCTGCTCCTCATCTCCTCCTCTTCCTCCTCCAATCCAAAAACACTACCACCAACAGTCCTACTCTGGTACCCGGCCGGCCCTTCGGACCGCCAAGGATGTCGTCCTCGTCGTTGAGGCTGTCCTGGGGGCCGCCGTCGCTTCCAGCGACGTTCTCGCCCTCTTCCTCCTCCTCCTCCTCTTCTCCTCCTCCTCCTCATCTTCATCCACCTCCTCCTCCTCCTCCGTCTCCTCCTCCTCCGTATCGTCTTACTCTCCGGCTCCTCCTCTCCTCTTCCACCTTCATCCTCCACCTCCTCCTCCTCTTCCTCCTCCTCCCTCCTCTGCCTCCTCTTCCTCCTCCTCCTCCTCCTCCTCCCCCCTCATCGTCCTCCTCCCTCGTCCTATTCCCTCCTCCCTCGTCCTCTCCTCCTCCTCCTCTTCTTCCTCCTTTTCCTCCTCTGCATGTTCCTGCTCATCCCTCGTCCTCCTCCTTCGTCCTCCTCCCTCGTTTTCCTGTCTCATCCTCTACCCCCTCCTCATTCCCCTGAGTGTCCTTCTCCTCATCATCATCATCATCATCATCATCATCATCATCATCATCATCATCATCATCATCATAATCATCATCATCCGCATCCTCATTGCAAGGATTATCATCCTCATCATCATCATCATCATCATCATCATCATCATCATCATCATCATCATCATCATCATCATCCTCATTATCATTATCATCATCATCATCATCAGCAGCCTCATCATCATCATCGTCATCATAATCATCATCATAATCATCAGCATCAGCATCAGCATCAGCATCATCATCATCATCATCATCATCATCATCAGCAGCAGCAGCATCAGCATCAGCATCAGCATCATCATCATCACAATCATCATCCCCCCCCCTGCCCTTCCCCCATTACGGGGGGGATATGATGACAAAGGCGCCCACGTATTCTTCCCAGAAGCCACGACGCAAAACGTGCAATGAACTGCCCACTCGTCATTACCAGTTGCTGCCCCCACAGAGGCTGGAAACGACGGTGTCTTTCCTCAATGCGGTTGAGAAGTACGTTGCCATGTCCACATGTGAAAGAGAAGTGGCCACAGTGTGCATCCCCGAGCATCAGCCGAAGGACAAGACGGAGACCACATCCGGTGAGTTGAAAGGGGCCCCAGCCTGTATAGGCGCTGGACCACCACAGGGGGCAGCCAATCTTGAAACTGGTCTTTCAAGAGGCGTCGATGAGACACGCAGCTTCCCTGCAGTACCCCCCTCCTTAGGGCCGCAACAGTCCTGCGGGACCTCAGCAATTTCTCAGAGCACCTGGGCAATTCCAAGATGGCCTCGGGGGCGGAAGAACTGCAGCTCCGAAGCTTAACCCTGAGGGTTGGCATCAACGAGTACACGGGATTTAAGTTTGCCTCGATGCAAGGGGTATCATCATGGTAGCTTTCGTTCAGACGGGGATCGCTGTAGACTGCGGGTTGGCGACGTTTCTGGTCCAGGTATCCGTCGTGCCCCCGACGCACACATTAGTATGCGGTTCAGCATGGTGATCAGTGATGCGTTGCTTCTCCATGATCTGGAATCGACGCGTCGCGAGGGAACTCGCCGACTCTTGGAAAGCAAGGGCAACTCTCAAAGAAGCGAAGCTGGAGTGTAACGCGGCATTGCGCAAGGCCGCAATTGCCAGCTGCCCTGGAGATGGTGGCCAGACCGGTTTCTGGCGTTGCAGAGTGGTCGTCGTGCACTGCGGGGGCCAACCGAGAAGAGAATCCTTGGCGCGGCGTGGCCCGAGGGGGGCGAGGCCCAGCCCACACTGCAGACCAGACTCCACAGATTTTTCAGGCACGACGCCGCAGCAAAGGCCACCTGAGCGAGCTGGCGCCGGCACCCTCACACTGTCAGGGGCGGGGTCCGAATCTCGCCATCGCTCGGACGTCCATGTTTTGTGATTCTTGTCGGTTTCGTGCGTGCTTCTGTTCGCGAAATGGTCAAGGATGCTCCTCGATGGCCCTCGCCGAAGGAACAATGCACACGTCCGAGCGATGCCAAGCAACAAACTCGCTTTCGAGTCGGGGGCCACGGGACTGGACGCTCTGGAATCGACCGCGCTAGCGAGGGCGAGCGCTTGCTTCGGACTGCAGGGGCCCAGACCTCGGACTCCGTCTCGCGCCCTCGCCCTCGTCCTCCCGCAAGACCCGCCATGGCGCGCCGCGCTGGCCCTGGCCGTCACGCTGGCAGCCATTGCCTCACCAACCCTCGCCTCTCGGGAGGGGCGCCCGAGGCTGCTTGGCTTGGCGTCGGCAGCGCTGCGGAGCCCGCCCCAGAGGAGGTGCCCAGGCCCCTCCGGAGCTGGCAGTGCTGACGTCAGCAAGGACAGGACGAGGATGCGAGACCCTTTTTGTCGTCAGGGGCCCCAGGGGCGCCACCCATTCTCTTAACTCCACCTGCCCGTCGTTGTTCCCCTCCCTGTTGCAGCGAGCGTGGAGGGAACGAGCGCAGCGAGAGGCAACTAGGAAGCTAGGCTTCATCGATGACGTGCTCGACGTAGGAGGCGTTGTCCGTCGCGGGCATAGGGAGGGGGTCGAAGGGATTTTGCTTCCCTCAGCGCTCGGGAAAAGGGGATACCTCCCAAGGTATCGGCCCCGAGGGATCTGAAACAATGCCAAGCTTGCTCAGGTCGGGTATGTTGTCACCCAGCCATAGTGCGCACGCGGGCAACACAGTGCTGACATGTTTCGTCGTTCTTGTGCGTGTCCAGTGCACACTGTGTCAGCAGCCGCTCCAGGAGCCGAGAATGAGACCATAACAGGAAGAAGATATCGAGCGGCATCTTAGGAACCGCCCTCTCTCTCTCTGGCCGTTCCTCAATCGGCGCCCGAACTAGAGTTACGCTCCCAGGTAGCTCGGGGCTGGCAGCTGCAAGTGTCTGGCGCGCTGACCCCGACGTCCCTGTTGAGCAAGCCCTCCAAGGCAAACTGCACACAGACGGATCCTGCCATACAGTCATCGGCCTGACCTAAGGAACGATAAATAAGGAACGAAGCCCCTTTTTTATCACAAGGAATAACGCATAAGGAACGATACATAACGAATAACGCATATAAGGAACTGCGAATAACGCATGCAAGCCTAAGGAACGACCGAGCCCCTTTTGAAAAGCAGGTGTTCCTTATTCAAGCCGCTCGCTGTACATCAGGGGGCGAATGCTGCCATCATGCTGGGTGGCGGCGCTCGCCCCCGAGAACGCGGCGAGCCGTGCACGGCTCTCCACGGACCCAGGCGGGGCCGCCTTATCCGCGGGTGGCCTCCTGGATGGGGTCGAAGGATCGCACCGCATCGCCGATGCATAGGCGACGTCGGCGACGCATCCGCGACGTGGGCGCGGAGAAACACGGGCTCCACATGGAGCCGCATCGTCGATGCATCGGCGATGCGGTGCGATCCTCCGACCCCATCTGCTGGGACCCCATCTGGGAGGCCTAGACACATGCACCGCCGCCCTACCAGTGCAACATTGGATGATCTTGAAGGGTAGGTCGAGGTCTCCCTACGCGGCGACAACATGTGCCAGCAGACGCAAATTATGAAGGGTCTGGGGCCGAGGGCCCAGGCTGCCCGAACCATCGCGGCGCAGCCTGTCGAGGGCGAGGCCGCTGCTTCCCAGGCGTCCGCCCCCTCTCCACCTCGAGACGCGGGGCCCACACTTCAAGGGAGCTGCGCTGCTGGTCGTCGACCTGCCACGGCAACCTCCCGTCGGCTACCCAGCAGCGCCTCCGGCAGCGGACGCCGAGAAGGCATCGCCGGCGGACTGAGACCGACCACGCGCACGAGTGGCCCCGGGTGAGGAGCGACGCCTGGCGCGCGGCACTCTGGGGGCCGCGGGCGCGAAAGGCGCCACCATCCCATGGCGCTCGGCGATCGGGGGGGGGGGGCCCGCGCCATATAGGGAACCGAACTCGATGCTTCTTCAGGCCCTGCGCTGAAGCTTGCACAGGAAAGCGGATCCTGGTGTACACGGGGGGTCCTGGTGTATACCTGGTTCGCTGTCTCCTCGGGCAGAGGAACCAACAACTATACACCACTCCGCTCCGACGTCGCCCCCGACCCTCGATGAGTCCTCGGATGGGGAAGCAGCAGCCGCCACTGGCAATGTACACGCTCCAGTTTCCGACCACGTAGGTCGCTGCGGCGAAAGGCCGCTCTTACGCCTCGTCGGCAAGGAGGGGCGGGGCGCCGCGCGGGGCCCCCGCGAGCCCGTGGAGGGCAGCCCGCCGAGGGTGGCAATGTATATGCTCCAGTTTCCGACCACATAGGTCGCTCCGGCGAAAGGCCACGCTTACGCCTCGTCGGCGAGGAGGGGCGGGGCGCTGCGCGGGGCCCCCGCGGGCCCGTGGAGGGCAGCCCGCCGAAGGTGCGGCGCGGTGAAAAACAGCAGCGGCGGGAGCCAGCGGGGCAGAGGCGGCGCCTCCCCCCTGCTGCGAGCGCGAGCGGCCGCCTGCCGCGGGCCGTCGAGGACGCGGGGCGAGGCAGGGGTCGGACTCTTCCTGCTGGTCGCGAGCCTCCTTCCCCCGGCCGGGCACCTGGGCAGAGCCCCACCACTGGGCCGCTGCCTCGAGGCGGCGACTTGCCTGACGCCTCCTCGATACAGCGGCGTCCTCGAGGCCACCCACGGCGGCGGAAACATCTGGCGACAAACACGCAACGGAGGACACAGCGTGCATGTGGATCGCCCTCCTCCTACGCCCGTCCTCCGTTCGTTCCTCTCAGCGGCCCTTCCCCACTCTCGGAGGATGCAGGTCTCTGGCAGTCCAGCTGCTGCTGCTGCTGCTGCTGCTGCTGCTGCTGCTGCTGCTGCTGCTGCTGCTACTTCTGCCGCTGCTGCTGCAAATGCTGCAGATACTGATGCTGCCGCTGCTGCTGCTGCTGCCGCTGCTGCTGCCGCTGCTGCTGCCGCTGCTGCTGCCAGGGTCGCTACTGCAGCCGTCAGCCGTCAGCTCTGCCGTCAGCCTACCCCTCGTGCCTCCTCGCTGCGGCGCGCCTCCACGAGGAAGGCAAGGGAGGAGAAGAAGGAGGAGGAGGAGGAGGGAGTAGAAGGGGGATGGAGGGGAGGAGGGAGGACTGACACTCCCGAAGGGGGGACGCCAATCATGGGGGCGATGCCCAACAGCATGCGCTGCCCAAGAACATCGGCGGCTGCTTTGGGGCGGGCGACGCTTGCCCCAAATGGCCATCTCCTCGGCGACGACAGCGAGGGCCGTCCAAAGTGGGACATCACTAAATGATGAACGAAGCAGATAATTACTGATGTAGACGGGTCCTGGCCCTGGGCTTTTCCCCGGGGCCAGCTCTTCATCCTGAGTCTGTTTTCTTGTCACGGTCCCGGTGCCCTCCCAGGGCCCCCAAAGACCCGAAAACGGCAAGACAATGCCAAGCCTCCTGTCTCCCTCAAGACTCACTCTCCCTCATGGTGAGGATTTGTTGCAGCCGGTTTTTCAGAATCTGGCAAACTGTCGTTCGCGCAGGGTGGGGTCCCAGCAAGCGCCCAAAGGGAATCCAGAAATCACGCAGGTCGAAGGTCACTTGCAGGCTCGTCGAGCCCCGGATCCACACCCAAGAACGGGCTCCTGTTTCCCGCCGCCCCCCTTCCCAAACATCCACGGCCCCAGAGGTCTTGGGGCTCGGAGGAAGAGGAGGAGGAGGAGGAGGAGGAGGAACCCCTTCCCTGGGGGGAGCGTTGCGCCCCCGGTCCATCTTTGATAGTTCTGGGGCCCAATGGCGGGCCTCGGAGGTCGAGATCACGGAAAAACTCCAAGGTTGAACAAAACAGACCGTTGGAGGTCAGGGTTCTTTCCGCACCCGTCTCGATCGCACCCGAAAGGAAGGCCCTCCGCTCAGTTGCTGTTGCAAGCACGTGGGGCGAGTTTCCCCCGTTTTCCACTTTTCGCTCTTGACTCCAACACGTGTTAGAAACAGCACCGGAGCGACATGCAGGCGGCATTGTGAAATCTCATAGGGCATCAAAAAAGGCGCAACGCGCTGAGAGTGGATCTTCAAAACAGGACAACGTCACAACGACGTCGCCACAGACGCTTACCCAAAACGCAAGATCAAAACGCGAATCTGCAACACGGGGACAATGTCCTCAGCGAAGTAGCTGATGTGTTTATGTATATGTATCTCTACATGCCTCTCTCTCTATCTGTATATATACATGTTTACGCCGTGCGTGTGTTTCCAATTACACGTGTATATCACAAACCGAAAGATTAATATACATGTATATGCATGGTCCAGGCTCCCTCTCCCACCCTCTCTATCACTCCCTCTTTCTCTACGTTATATATATATGTATGTATGCGTATACCCTTACATGTGTCTCTCAAGTCCTCCCTATCTGTGCACATGTCTGTGAATAGACGTCCGAGCGCACATGATATGTACAGCTTATCATATCAGATCTGCATCTAACTGCACGGTGTAATATACTTCCGTATAACCTAACGTATGTTCACACATGCTTGTGCATCTGTCTGCATACATCATGCAGCAACCTATGCATATATACATACGTTGTTCTAAGACTGTTTCTGAATGCCACAGAAACTAACTGGGCATAACATGGTACACAATTGAATATACATTTGCAGCCCTGCCATTATCTCTACCTTCTCCCTCTCTCGACCTACCTCCCTCTCCACCGCAACGTATATATACATTCATATCTATGAATATGTATATATGCACACACCTATAAACATGTATAAACACACATAGAAACATACATATACATGTGTACTTGCATACATGTGTACACATGTGTAGAGTGTGTACGTATTGTTTCTCTGAGTACACATTATTCCACCACTCTCTCTCTCATCCACTCTTTCTCTGTTTTCGTCAAGCCCGCTACCTTGTTCACGTTTTTTTCTCTCTCTCTCTCTCTCTCGTCTCTCTCCCTCCCTCTCGCTATATATCTATATATATGTATCAAGAAGCATATATACATACATGCATATAGACCCACATGTATACACACATAAAAGTAGACTCACCATTCATGTTGCCTCTCTCGTGGTTCCTCCATTCCCGAAATCTTGTCCAACGTCCTGCGTTCCTGTTTCCCGGTTCCCTGTTCCCGGATCCCGGCTCCTGGTACTGGGTTCCCGGTTCCACGTTCCCGGCTCCTGGGTCCTTTTTTCACCATAGTGGGAGGAGAGGAAAGAGTAGAAGTAGTAGTAGTAGTAGTAGTAGTAGTAGTAGTAGTAGTAGTAGTAGTAGTAGTAGTAGTAGTAGTAGTAGTAGTAGTAGTAGTAGTAGTAGTAGTAGTAGTAGTAGTAGTAGTAGTAGTAGTAGTAGTAGTAGTAGTAGTAGTAGTAGTAGTAGTAGTAGTAGTAGTAGTAGTAGTAGTAGTAGTAGTAGTAGTAGTAGTAGTAGTCGTAGTAGTAGTAGTAGTAGTAGTAATAGTAGTTGTATTCTAGTAGTAGTAGTAGTGTAGTAGTAGTAGTAGTAGTAGTAGTAGTAGTAGTAGTAGTAGTAGTAGTAGTAGTAGTAGTAGTAGTAGTAGTAGTAGTAGTAGTAGTAGTAGTAGTCGTAGTAGTAGTAGTAGTAGTAGTAGTCGTAGTCGTAGTAGTAGTAGTAGCAGTAGTGGTAGTAGTAGTCGTTAGTCGATAGTATTATATTACTAGTGTATATTATTAGTATTATTATTTATTATTTATTTATTTATTTATTTATTATTAGTAGTAGTTAGGAGTAGTAGCAGTACTATAGTAGTAGTAGTAGTAGTAGTAGTAGGTAGTAGTAGTAAGTAGTAGTAGTAGTAGTAACAGTAGTAGTAGTATAGTAGTAGTAGTAGTAGTAGTAGTAGTAGTAGTAGTAGTAGTAGTAGTAGTAGTAGTAGTAGTAGTAGTAGAAGTAGTAGTTGTAGTAGTGGTAGTAGTAGTAGTAGTTGTTGTAGTAGTAGTTGTAGTTGTAGTAGTAATACTAATCAGAGTGAGGGGCCGAACGATCATTCACTGTCCTTGGGTGCGTGGCTGAAGTGGAATTCCGCGGTGCGGATTCTCGTTGTTTTTGTTTGTTGTTGTTGTTTGTTGTTGTTTGTTGTCGTCGTCCCACCCGCAAACCGCCCCGCGACCACCCCGCGACCCACCCCGCGACCCACCCCGCGACCCACACCGCGACCCACCCGTGACCCACACCGCGACCCACCCCGCTACCCACTCCCGCGGACCCCCCCGCACCCGCGACCCACCCACCCGCGACCCACCCCGCGACCCACCCCGCGACCCACCCCGCGACCCACCCGCGACCCAAACCACGTTCAAGGTACAGACCACCATTTTCAGCGCTTGCGGCGGGTTTTTTGTATTCCTTCCAGGTTGGGAGCCCGCGACCCACCCAGTGACCAACTCGCGAGCAACCCGCGACCCAAACCACGTTCACGGTGCAAACCACATTTTTTCGGCGCCTGCGGCGGGCATCTTTTGCATTTGTTGCAGGTGGAGCCCGCGGCCCACCCGCGACCACGTTCAGGGTATCAACCTTATTTTTCGGCGCCTGCGGCGGGCATCTTTTGCATTCGTTTCAGGTGGAGAACCCGCGGCCCACCCGCGACCCAAACCACGTTCAGTGTACAAGCCAATGTTTGTTGGCGCCTGCGGCGGGCTGCTTTTGCATTCCTTCCAGGTGGAGGTGGGGAGCCCGCGACCAACCCGCGACCTAAACCACGTTCACTGAACAAACCAATGCCGCACAAGCGCGGCGGCGGATTTTTGCATGCCGCCTGAGCCCGCAAGGACCTCTTCAAGCCTCGCGCATCCACACCAGCCCGTCCAGCAACTCTGCCCTGGCGAGTTGCATTAATCAAAGAAGGCGGGGAGCATAAAGTGGGAAAAGGATTGCGTTGCAGTTATCTTGGGAAAGGAGGGGGAGGCAGGAGGAGTAAACAGGGGACGAGGAGAACGCGGAAGAAGAGAGGATGTAAGGAGAATGTGGAGAAAGAAAAGGAGGAGGAGCAGGAGGGGGAGGAGGGGGAGGAGGAGGACGAGGAGGGGGAGGAGGGGGATGATGATGATGATGATGATGATGATGATAATGCTGATGATGATGATGAAGATGATGATGATGATGATGATGATGGACGAGAATGGGAGGACGATGATGGAGGCCGATGAAGGGGAGGACGAGAATGGGAGGACGATGATGGGAGGACGATGATGAAAGGACGAGGAGGGGAGAGGGAGGACGAGGAAGAAGAGGAGGGGGAGGAGGACGAGGTGGAGGAGGAGGATGACGATGACGATGAGGACGAGGACGAGGAAGAGGAGGAGGATGAGGACGAGGAGGAGGAGAAGGAGGACACCGCCATCGACAGGGAAGGTGTGGGCCACGAGGTCCGCTGGCTCGACGACGCCCGCGTCGCCCGCGCCCGACCCCTCACTCTTATCCGCAATTGCGGGGTGCTACGTACTAGTACTAGTACTAGTACTAGTAGTAGTAGGAGGAGCAGGAGAAGGAGGAGAAGGAAGCGGAGAAGGAGTACAACTCAAGCCCTGTTCCTCTGCCCGCATCTGCGGGCGGCCTCCCTGCCCGCCCCCACGTCCATCGGCCTCTGGGCGGCACCTGTCCGGGCCCTGCGCTCCTTGCCCGCCGGGGGGCCGTCCAGGTCGTCCTCGGGGTCCTCGGGGGCCGGGGCATCTCTCTCTCTCTCTCTCGCACTCTCTCTCTCTCCCTCTCTCTCCCTCTCTCTCTCTCTCGGCCAGCAGGCAACTAGCGCGTCCACCAGAGCCCTGCCCATGGCCACCTTCTACACCTCCTCCTCCTCCTCCTCGTCCTCGTCCTCCCTCTCCTCCTCTTCCTCCTCCTCCTCCCACCTCACCATCACCACCACCACCACCACCACCATCATCATCATCATCATCATCAGCATCAGCATCAGCATCATCAGCATCATCAGCATCAGCATCATCCTCATCGTCATCAACAACATCCTTCCGCCTCTCCATTTCTCCTCCTCCTCCTCTTGATCCTGCACCTCCTCCTCCCCAGTTTCGTGCTCCCCGTCCCCCCCGAACTCCGAGATATACCTCGAGACGCCCGCAGCATCGGACCGACCGCATCAATCAAAGCTGGCGCATGGGGGCAATTACAATTCCTGACCATCTCCATGCGGGTGGCGCAGCGGAACCTCCTCCTGGGGAAACCAGAAGGTTCCGACACCGCCACTCCCCGGACCTCTCCTAGGGCGCGTTCTGACCAGGATCTTGAGGCGAATCCAGCGGTGGCGAGCGGTATGGGTACAGTCGGACCTAGGACAGAAGAACATCCTTCACGAACATGAGACCCTCCGACGGCCAAAACAGAACCCCCTCGGATGCTCAAGAACATCCCACAAATACAAAGCACACTAGGGCAGCCTCCCCGAAACGAGCCCGATCTTATACCTCGGTCCGACTCTACCTCCGACGCCTCCCAGGGAGAGGGCGCCACGGCGTCCCGGCCGCTGGGAGCGAGGCGCCACTGGAGGAGCAGGGGGGCGAGGAGGGGGATGAGGAGGAGGACCCTCCCTTTCCCCCTTCCCCCGGTCGAGTGTAAACACAGGTTTGTTGGTATATACACCAGTGGAATGGAGTTCTCCCCGGTCAGACAGGTTGATTTCCCGGTTACTTTGTTATGAAGAACGTGAAGACTCGTGGCAGAGAGGCATCGCTCAGGCCTCTTTAGAAGGTTCTAAGAGGCCTCAAACAGCCTCTAGGCGGCTTCTAAGAATCCTGTGAAAGGTTTTACCAAGAAGCCTCTTCGAAGCTTCTCCAAAGAATCTACGAGGCTTCTAAGAAGACGCCTCTAAGACGCCTTTCAGAAGCTTCTGAGGGGCCTCTAAAACGCTCAACAAAGCCTCTTAGAGACATCTTTGACGCTTCCAACCGGCAGAAGCCTCCTAAGAGGCCTGCAACAGGCTTCTTAAAGCCTCTTAGAAACCTCTAGAGGCTGCTTTGTACAGGCCTCCAGAAGCCTTAGAGGCCTCTTAGAAGCTTCTACGAAGCATCTACAGGGCCTCTGCGAGGCCTTAAGATGCCTCAAAGGTGCTGCGACTACTACCACACAGACGCCTAAGCATAGTATCATGTTAAGTACTGCTGCTGCTTCTGGTACTACTAGAAATACTACTACTACTACTACTACTACGACTACTACTACTACTACTACTACGACTACTAATACTACTACGACTGCTACTACTACTACTACTACTACTACTACTACTACTACTACTACTACTACTACCACTACCACTACTACTACTACTACTACTACTACTACTACTACTACTACTACTACTACTACTACTACTACTACTACTACTACTACTACTACTACTACTACTACGACT
>CAUYUJ010015876.1:272500-292500 GCA_963575745.1 Prorocentrum cordatum
ATCTTCCTGTAAGGAATCCAGGGGTCATTTCGTCGCACATCTTCAGGACTGTGGTGGCGCATGAGCTTGAACGCAGAAGTGGCATCTGCCCGCCCCCTATGAAATTCTCTCCTCCCCGCCCGGGCCCCCAAAACAAATCCTCGAACCAATGCGGGAGGGGTCGCTACGGCTCCCGAACCCGCCGTCGTGGGATTTTCGCAGCGCGAGGAGGGCTGGGTTGATCGGGAGGATGAGGAGAGACAAGCCTGGACTTGCTGACGGCCACCTCAAGCGATCCCCGCCTCAGAAGGGGCGCTCGCCAGGAAAACAGCAGAGGAACAGGTCAGATGGCATGCCGGGTGTGCGAAAGGGAGGGAGGAAGGACGAGGAGGAAGAGAAGGAGGAGGGAGGAAGGAAGGAGGAGGGAGGAGAAAGGAGGAGGGAGGAGGGAGGAAGGAGGAAAGGAGGGGGGAGGAAATGAGGAAGAGAGGAGGAAGAGAAGGACGGGGGGAAAGGAGGAGGAAGGAGGAGGAGGAAGGAGGAGAAAGAGAAGGAGCCACAAACCTGGGCTCGCGGCGAGCCTCTCTCCCGAAGAGGAACGCTGGAGGGGGAGCGGCCTAGGGTTAGGTCGGGCGTGTCCTCCTACAGCGGGATTTTGGATGATACATTAAAAATAATCCAAAACTACCCCCAAATGGTCAAAGCAAAACTCAAAACATAGTCCGCAGACTATCTGTTGACTATTTTTTGACGACTTTTGAATATTCCTCCTGTCGAGGGACAGGCCCGACTTAAAGTCTAGGGGGGGGAAGCATCGAGCTGAAATCGGCGTGCGTCGCCGACATTTTTTCATACGCAGTAGGGGCCCGACCGCAAGAAGCCTCCCACGAGAAGCCCAACCCTGAGAGTCCAGGGCGTCCACTGATCTTTGTCGTGGGAACGCCCACGCTTTCCAGAGCAGAACCCTCAGAACCCGAGAAACCCCGGGGCACCCCGGAGGCAAACAGGGTGTTTCTTGGCCTGGGCCCCCCCCGTATATAGGCGACGGGGCCCCGATAACGGATCCGCCCGCTCCTGGGCGGGGTGGACTACCCGGCCCCCCATGTGGGCGATGAATATCCGGTGGCACAACTCGCGGGAGCCTCCCGTGCCATCTTGTCGGCCCTTGCGAATCGACGCGGATCGACGCTCCTCGACGCTGAGCCGACGCTCATCGGCGCCAGCCGACGCTGCATCGGCGCACCTCCTCGACTCCCAGACGCTCATCGACGCCAGCCGACGCCGGGAACGGATTCGGCAAGGCATGCCAGGCCCCCACGATTGCCTACCGAATGACTGGGCGACCGGGGAGGAGGAGGAGGAGGAGGAGGAGGAGGAGGAGGAGGAGGAGGAGGAGGAGGAGGAGGAGGAGCCTAGCCTCGGGCCTCCGGGGGCCGTGCCGAGAGACGCCCCCCACAGGGCACCACCGCCCCCCAAAAGCGCGCTCGCGGCGAGGCCCCCCACCGCGGGAGCGCCCCTCCCGAGGCCGGAAGACCGCCGAGAGCCGACGCGGACGTCCGAAGACCATGCACTTAAAACCGCCCAGGGGGAGGGGAAGGGGGGAGGGGAGGGGGGAAAGGAGAAAGGAGAAAGGAGAAACCCCCCTGACCTAGAAGAAGAAAGCCCGCCACAAGCAGAAGCTTTTTTGGCGCTCCGCGCGGACTTCTCGGGTCTATACGCTGGGTGCGCCAGGGGCGGAGCCGGAGGCGCCGCCGGGGGGGCCCAGCGCGGATCCAAGAAATCTGCGAGAAGCGACATCAGATTTATGCTTATGGCGTTTCCCCTTCTTCGACTGACCACCTTGCTTCGCCACCGCGTGCCGTCCTTCTTCGGCTTCGGCCCGTCGGCCTTGCCCCCGCCCCAGAAGGACTCGCCGTAGGGGTCCACCTTCCCGGCCAGTGGGAGCGGAGGCGCCCCCCCCGGCCGCGAGAGAGCCTCGGCCGACGGCTGCGCGGCTGCACTGCTGCGCCAGGGAGCTGGAAGCACGCATCACGAGAACGGGTCCCTTGCGCCGTACCATGCAGGCCCCGCTGCAACACGGTAGAGTGCATGGCCGCTCTGCTCTGAGGGCCTACAGAAGACTGTGCACCGTATACCGATCCTGGGTCGAGGATCGACGAAGCCGCCGGAAGGCGCCAACGCGGCTCGGAACACACAAGTCGTCCGCGGACACATGGC
Source organism: Prorocentrum cordatum (assembly GCA_963575745.1). NCBI lineage: Eukaryota > Dinophyceae > Prorocentrales > Prorocentraceae > Prorocentrum > Prorocentrum cordatum. Next base: position 274,697 of record CAUYUJ010015876.1, read on the forward strand.
CTTATTCATACGTGGCGGGGTCCAGACACCCTGAGCCAGAATGTGCATCCCTTGGATGGCCGCCATTTGTGGTGGGCTTGTTCTCCACCGCCACCACCATAAGTAGGAGGGCGAGGGGGTGCTTCTCCCCCTCTTCCTCCTCCTCCTCCTCCTCCTCCTCCTCCTCCTCCTCCTCCTCCTCCTTCTTCCCCCCTCCAACTTATGGTGGTGGTGGTGGAAAACAGGCCCATCATTTTGCTCCTGCTGCCTTCCGCCGCCGCAGGCGGCCTCGTTGTATACGCCCGCCGCCGCGGCCCTCCGCCCCGGAAGAGGCGCCAACTCCTCGGAGACTCCTCCTAGGGTTAGGTCGGGAATGTCCTCCTACAGGCGGACCATCGACGAAAAATTAAAAATAGTCCAGGAATGCTCCCAAATGGTCAACGATTGTCAGAGAAGAGAAAACGAAAAAAACGTCCCCAGGCCCCAGACTTTTTTTTAAATTTTGTTGAACTCTCTTTCCGTAGAGGGGCATGACCTACAAGGAAAACACGCCATACACCTAAACTTCTGGCGCCCCGCGCGGATCTCCTGGACTCGCGCTGGACCCCCCTCGGGGGGGGAGGAGGAGGAGGAGGAGGAGGAGGAGGAGGAGGAGGAGGAGGAGGAGGAGGAGGAGGAGGAGGAGGAGAGGAGGAGGAGGAGGAGGAGGAGGAGGGGGAGGGATTCGCGCTGGACCCCCCTCCCTGGCGCGCGGAGCGCGCCAGGGGCGGAACCAGAGGCGCCGCCGGGGAGCCCAGGCGCGGAGCGAAGAAATCCGCGCGGAGCGCCAAAGGTTTATGCTTACGTGTGACTCTTCTTCTTCGGCGTCAAACAAAAGTCCCCAGACTGTGGCTTGACTGCTTTGGAACCTTCCCTCTGCAGCGGGGCATGCCCGACTTCACCCTCGGGTTATGTCGGAAGATTAAGAGTACCCCGAACATGCCCAAGAAGATCAAACCATACTCAACAAAAATAGTCCCCAGACTATTTGTTGGACTATGTTTTGTTTCTTTTGGGGGTATGCTTTGTTTTTCGTCGAAAATCCCCCTGCAGCGGGGACAGGCCCGACTTCATCCCCCGGGCGCGTGGCGAGGCCCCTCCTGGAGCGCCCCCCCCCCGTGGGAGGACCCGCGCTGTGGGCACGGCTGCGGGAGCGCCCGGCGCGCCCCGCCACACGTGCGGGGCCGAGCGCCGGGCCCGGCGTGCGGCCACGGCCGTGTCTCGCCATCGCTCGGACGTCCATTTCCCGTGTGCTTTGATCGGTTTCGTGCAAGGTTTTTTCGCCAGATGGTCAAGGCTGCTCCTCGAGGGTCCTCGCCGAAGGAAGAAGGCATACGTCCGAGCGATGCCAGGCGTGGCCCCCAGAGGTCCAACGCATTGAACAGAAATCAAGACGCGGGTTTTTTTCGTTAAGTTCGGTCGGGGATCTCCTGGCCCGGGGCACTCCAGACCCGGGTCAGCAGGAAACCCAAAAATGCAATGCGGGAAAAAAAACAACTGCAACGCAGGTCTTCGCAAGCCCGGGTCAACCAATATGCGCGGCCGCCTCGCGGCCACGAGCGGCTCGCGGACCCCGGTCAGCCAGAGGGGGTCTTCGCAGGATCCTGCAGGATCCGGCGCCCCGGCTGACCCCCGTCTGCACGGACCCCCGTCTCAAGGCTCCTGGTTCGGCCCCTGGGGGTTCTCGCCGGGCCTCGGGGCCGTCAGAAACGGCTCGGGAGGGAAACCAGTCCTGGGGAACGGGTCGAGGCTTCCGGGGGCCCCGCACAGAAAAGCTCACGACGTCGGATCTCTGGGTCCGCGGCTCGCCCAGGCTGGCCGCGCCATGTGCCATCCAACTTCCTGGCGCGATGACGGGCAGCATTGGTCGGGCATGTCCTCCTGCAGACGGACTTGGAACGGAAAAAAAAAGCAGACTCAAACCATACTCAAAACTAGTTGTTCTGTACTAGAAAGAATCGTTCCCAGAGTATTGTTGGACTACTGCTGCATACTCCCCCTGTAAAGGAACATACCCGACTTAAGGGCAATACGCAGACCTCCCCGCAGAATATGGAAGAAACCACGCCGGCAGGTTCTGGGAACCTTTCGGTGTACACTGGCGCCCCCGCCAGGCCCCAGGGCCGCCCCCAAAAGACGGCTCGGGACTAAAGTCTGGCGCTGTGAAAAAAGTCACGACGCCGAGTTTCTGGGAATGCCAGTCTGCGCTATCGGGTTCTATAGAGGCCTCGTAGATGGGGTCAGAGTAGATGAACTCGGCGGATCGAGCCGCATCGCCGATACATCGGCGATGCATCGGCGATGCATCGCCGATGCGCCGGCGATGAATCGTCGACGTGGGCGATGCATTGGCGACGTCGGCGTGAGGGAAATCGGGTTCCACATCGAGCCGCATCTCCGATGCATCGGCGATGCGGCGCGATCCTCCGACCCCGTCTACTCCGACCCCTTCTAGGAGACCTATATTCTAGTGCTGGGTCACACGGTGCGACATGCAATGCCCCACCATGTCATGCCATGGTTGGCCATGCTCTATCATGCCACTCCACATTACTGCGTTTTCTTATGTTGGGGCACGACATTTCAACTAATGGATCAAACCAACCCTCTGGGGGCAGGTGGTTTAGAATGCGAGCTTTGCCAACATCCCGTCTTCCTCTTTGGGGAAGCCCGAAGAAAGCCCCGGGATGACCCTCGAGAACTCCATGAGGCTCCCAGAGAGAGGTCCCCATGCTGCGCGGGAAGACCTCAGCTTCTATCGGAAAGGCGCCCCCGCAAGTGTCTCCCCCATGCTTCTGCAATCTCTTCTGCATGGGAATCACTTCTGCATGGGCTGGCGGGGAAACCCCAAGCTTGCGATAATTGAGAAGCTGCAGATACATGTGTATATAGATTTGTGTTTATGTATATATATATATGTAGATATGAACATGTGCGTTCTGTGTTTGCCAGCGCTGGCCCCCAACAAAAATAGCTACAGCACTCTGGCTGTGCAAGCCATCTGGTGCAAGCTGCGGGGTGCAAGCTGCGCGCGCTGCAGGCAACGTGGTGCAATTCGCCGGGCCAACGGGCCAGAGGCGTACTAAGATCTTCGGCGACAGGTTACTCCGGATCTCATAATAATGGGTGGGTCTACTTTTGGGGGGGGGTCTAACGGGCCTCGTCAAATAAGATTGCGGGGGGGTCTTGATTTTGGACCCTCACTTGCCTCCCAAGGAGTGGTCTACTTCGGGTTGGCGCGCGCGCGTGGCGGCCCCTGGAGACCCCTGGACGAAAAATACCTCGGCCAATGCCTGGGCGATGCCTGGCCGATGCCCGGGCGATGCCCAGCTGACTCCCCCAGGGCGGTCCAGGAGCGCGCCAAGAAGGCGCCGGGACGCCCCCTACACAGCCCAAGAAGCCCCGAGTCGCCGAAAAATCGCTCCACGACGCTCAAGGTGGTCTACAGATGGCCCCAGAGGCCGCGAAAAAGCCCCAAGACAGCCTCAAGAGGCTCTCCAAGAGGGCCCCAACAAGCAAAAATCGTCCCATTCCCCTCATCGTCCCCAGACGGCCCAACATGCCCCCAAGATGGGCCCAAGGGAGCCCAAGAGGCCCAAAACGGCCCCAGAGGCGCCCAAGATCGCCCAAGAAGGCCCCGAGACGGCACCAAGAGAGACCCAAGAGGGGGAACATGAACCACCAACTCGAGCCGTTTGCCCTAAGAGGCCCCCAAGAGAGCCCAGGCGGCCCCTGGATGCCCCACGAGCGCCCAAGATTCCCAAAAAGAGGCCTCAAGAGGCCCCCAATCAGCCCCCAAGAGGCCCCAAGAGGCCACGAACGCGCAGGTAAACGCCTGCGACGGCACACCACGGGCCAGCGGAATGAGCGGAGCGATTGAATATAGATGTGGTGCAAGCCATGTGATATATGCTACGTGTGTGGCGTCAGCAGTGTGGTACCAGATTGTGCCAGCTATTTGTTTGTTCTTGGGCGCAAGCGTGGTGAACTCGGTGGTGCAAGCTGTGCGGTGTAAGCCTTGAGGTGGAAAACATCAGAGTGAAAGCCATACCGCGCAGGCAACATGGTGCGGGCTGGCGCATATGAGGCGGCTGTGGCTGGCCATCAGGCGGAACCTCATCAAACCCAGCCAGCTCGTAGGGCACCCACGAGGCGCCACTGGCCGTATGGGGCGCCAACTGGGCGCCCACCGCCGCCCACCAGGCGAAACCTCGACACCTCGGCCCAGCGCACGGGGCGCCCACTAGGATCCACTGGGCGCCCACGGCCACCCACCAGCAAGTCTCGACACACCCATGACCTGCCTTGGATGAGCGAAGAAGGAAGCCCCAGGTGCACACACACACACACACTCACACTGTTGGGAGAATAAGCACCTCCATCCTCCCACTACGATGCAGGCAATGTGCTGCGAGCTAGGTGGTGCAGCATGTGCGATGCAAGCCCTGCGGTGCAAGCAGTGTGGTGCAAGCCATCTCCTGGCAGGCATGTGGTGCAACCCGTGCGGTGAAAGCTGCGCGGTGCTGGCTGCATGGAAAAAGCCACGTGGTGCCTAGGCGCTGCCCATCCTACGCAGGGGATGGCACGCGCCCGCGAGACGCCCACGACGGGCCACGAGCAGCAGCGTGGCGCAACCTCGGCACACCTGTCCAGCACGCGACGCGCCGGCCAGGCGCGCACGGGCGGCAACGTGGAGGAACCTCGCCATCACGAAGCGCCCACCGGGCGCGCCCACGGGCGGCGACAGGCAGCAGCGCGGCGAAGCCTCGGCACGCCCATGCGACCCCGTGAAGACAGCAACGTTGGGGCAGACACCCAGGTGCAGGCACCGTTTGGGGAATCTATGAACCAAGTCGGGCCGGGGTCTCCCAGAAACTGTCCGTCTGCCCACCCTCGCCCACACACCATCCCCCTGGGAGGAAGGATCCCCCGCCGGAGAGCCAGCAAGGAAGGGCCATCCAGGGGCAGGGGCACAGCGACGGGTTACTCGCCACCATCGCCTGAAAGGGGACAGCATCCTCGTCACAGCTCCCTCCTTCCCTCCCTCACTCCTGCTGCTCCTCCACCTCATCATCCACATGTACCTCCGCCTTTATCTTCATTCAAGCATCCTCCACCTCCATCCTTCCTCATCTTGTCTGTTCATGCTACTCTGAGCTGCCAAAGTGGGCGAAACCGAAGAAGTGCACGTAAAGACAACTAGAGGAGAAACGAGGCGAAACGCTGGAGGTGCACCGACAAGAGTGCGCAGAGGGCGAAAGCCAAGCAGATGGCCAGCTTGACACTGGCCAGACACTGAAGGTCCACAAGCGCACTCCAAATTCAGGAGCATACCCGGAACGGTACACCCAGACTTGGAACTACTGCGCCAAATGCCTCGAAACACTCCTTGAACTCAAAAAAGCAGCGGTTGCCACGAAGTCAGTAATCGGAAGTCGCTCACGCAAGCGCAGCTGGATACTTCGCCAGCTGGAGTGAACGGCAATCATCGGGTCGGCACGGTGACGGATCACCATCCCACGCCCACGCTGAGAGAGCGCGAGCGATCTCAGTGCAAGTGGCTCGACAGCAGCCGCTCTCACCCCTGCCCCCAAAACGCCCCAAAAAGCCCGGGCGTCGCAGCTGCCCAGGAGTCGAATCATCTGGCGAGCCCCGGGAGCGACCCCGAGGAATCAAAATCAGACCTCTCTCGCCAGCTGCAACCTCGTGCGGTGGATGCTCGATCGGCAAGTGTTGCTCTTGAACGGGAGGGGCTGGATCATAGGCGGTCGCGGCTAGTGTTTCCCTTCGGCAAGCCGGCATGTAGCGAAAACATTAGAACAACGTGGTGTCCGACGTGCAACGACGCCCGAAAATCGAGCATGGACCCCAGTTCTATGATAACCCGTTAAAACAAAAAACAGATCGTCGTGTACAGATGCCTCATCAGAGATTTGCAAGATCGTGTGTCTTCCATCTGTTGCTTCACGCAGCCGCGTCCTCCGCTTCACTCCCCCCTACAAACATATGGCATATATATATGTGTGTGTAGCTGCACATGTTTGTGGGCATGTGTCTCTCCTTCTCTCCCTCTCTCTATCTCTCCCTCTCTTCCTTCCCCCTTCCCTCTCTATCGTTCTCTCTCTCTCTCTCTCTCCCGCCACCTCTCTCTCTTTGTCTCTCTCTCTCTCTCTCTCCCTCTCTCCCTCTCTCTGTTGTTTTTTCTAAACATCTCTCCCTCTCTCTCTCTCTCTTTCACTCTCTCGTTCTCTGTATGTTCCTCTCTCTCACCCTCTCCCTGTCTCTCTTTCTCTCTCTCTCTCTCTCTTTACCCCCCTCTCTCACCCTCTGTCTCTCTCACCCTCTCCCTCTCTCTCACTCTCTACCCCCCAGTCCCGGCTCAACTGTCATCGGTTACACGAAGCGCCCAGCAGTTCCGTTGAATGCATCACCGAGACTGGACACACGCCAACCCAGCGCATTACTGATTCGAGCCACCCCCCTTCAGTTCCGCGCGCTCGCCATTGCTCCGAAAGGCCCACGCCGCACGCCCTCTGGATTCGGACCATCGCAGCCCAAGCCACCAGGAAAGTGCCGCCGAAAGGCTGCCGTGACGGATCGACACGATACAAACCTCAATCGAAAAGGAAGTCTGCATCGCCGCAAACCGGAGTAGCGGCGGCGTCGACGGCGTCGACCGAGCTATCGCTGCATCCTCGAATTGGCTCACAAGAGTCAAATCCATCTCGACAACATAAAAGAAAGACCGCTCCGACCAGCGCAAAACTGAGCGACGAACTGATGATACTGTGGGTGGGGGTGAAAAGAAGCAGCTACACCATGTTGCACTACTCCCTCACGCATCGTTGTCGTCGTCGTCGTCGTCGACATCGTCGACATCGTCGTCATCGTCGTCGCGACGCCATTCCACATCCACCTACCCTGCACTGGGCCAGGGGGGGCGGAGGGGAGGCGGCATCCCTCCCTCCTCCCCTGCCCAGGGAGAGTCCTAGCACGCCCCCCTCCCCGCAAGCGACGACAGAACGCGCGCTCGCTCTCACTTACCATCCTCCTCCTCCTCCTCCTCCTCCTCCTCCTCCTCCTCCTCCTCCTCCTCCCTCCTCCCCCTCCCCCCTTCCTCCTCCTCCCCACTCCCCCCCATCGCCCGACGCCCTCCTCCCCGCTTCCACCCTGTCGGTCCTCCTCCTCCTCCTCCTCCTCCTCCTCCTCCTCCTCCTCCTCCTCCTCCTCCTCCTCATCCCGGGGCCACGCCGCCCCTCTTGCCTCGACAGGCCGTCGGCCACGCCGCCTCCGCCGCCCCCCGCCCGCACCCCCCAAGCGGCCCCCCGCCCACCTCGTCCTCGTCGGCGAAGCGACCTGCACCCGCCGAGGCGGGCCCGCCCGGCGGGCGGAAGCCCAGGTCGTCGTCCTGCGGACTGGAGCCGGGCAGGGCCGTCGATGGCGCGGGCGGTGGGCCGATCGGCCGCCAGCGGCGCGCTCGCGGGGGTGGCCACGAGGAGGGCGGCACGTTCTGCCAGGGCGGGGGGCTTCTTGGAAGGCAGGGGGGGCTTCCTGGGCGGGCGCGGGGGCGCTCGTGGAAGCCAGGAGCGCGTCTGCGTGGCCCCCCCGCTGCGTCACAGGGGAGAAACAATCAAGACTAGCCGCTGGAGGTCTTCAGAAGAAGAACCAGCGCCATAAACAGAAATGTTCGGCAATCCGCGTGGATCTCTTGGATCTGCGCTGGACCCCCCTCCCTGGCGCGCGGAGGCGGCACCGGAGGCGCCGAAGCGGGGGCACAGCGCGGATCCCAGAAATCCGCGCGGAGCGCCAAAAGTGTTTGTGTGTGTGTGTGTGTGTGTGTGTGTGTGTGTGTGTGTGTGTGTGTGTGTGTGTGTGTGTGTGTGTGTGTGTGTGTGTGTGTGTGTGTGTGGTTGTGTGTGTGTGTGTGTGTGTGTGTGTGTGTGTGTGTGTGTGTGTGTGTGTGTGTGTGTGTGTGTGTGTGTGTGTGTGTGTGTGTGTGTGTGTGTGTGTGTGTGTGTGTGTGTGTGTGTGTGTGTGTGTGTGTGTGTGTGTGTGTGTGTGTGTGTGTGTGTGTGTGTGTGTGTGTGTGTGTGTGTGTGTGTGTGTGTGTGTGTGTGTGTGTGTGTGTGTGTGTGTGTGTGTGTGTGTGTGTGTGTGTGTGTGTGTGTGTGTGTGTGTGTGTGTGTGTGTGTGTGTGTGTGTGTGTGTGTGTTGTGTGTGTGTGTGTGTGTGTGTGTGTGTGTGTGTGTGTGTGTGTGTGTGTGTGTGTGTGTGTGTGTGTGTGTGTGTGTGTGTGTGTGTGTGTGTGTGTGTGTGTGTGTGTGTGTGTGGTGTGTGTGTGTGTGTGTGTGTGTGTGTGTTGTGTGTGTGTGTGTGTGTGTGTGTGTGTGTGTGGTGTGTGTGTGTGTGTGTGTGTGTGTGTGTGTGTGTGTGTGTGTGTGTGTGTGTGTGTGTGTGTGTGTGTGTGTGTGTGTGTGTGTGTGTGTGTGTGTGTGTGTGTGTGTGTGTGTGTGTGTGTGTGTGTGTGTGCGTGCGTGCGTGCGTGCGTGTGCGTGTGTGTGTGTGTGTGTGAATGTGTGTGTGTGGGTGTGTGTGGGTGTGTGGGTGTGTCGTTGTCTTTCTTCGGGTCACAGGGGTGAAATAAAAAACAAACAAACAAAAACGATGGAGGTATTGGGAGCAGGGAGGGCTCCCAGGCGACTCCCCTCCCCCCGGCGCGGCGAGCACGACCATCGTGGCCGGGCGGGGCGTCCGCGGGCCTTCCGCGGGCGAGGCCCTTCTGCCAGCAGCCTCGGCAGGTCCTTCTCGGAGGGGAGGCCAACCTCTGGGCATCGGGGGTCCAAGAGGGGGACTGGTCCTGGACCCCTGGGCGCAGGCATCGGCGGCGAGCGAGGGGGGGAAGTGCGAAGGAGGAGGCCTTCTCAGAGGGATCGGAAGTCCCCCAGCCTTCTGAGGAGTCTTCCAGGCCTTCCCCGAAGACAGACAAAACTTCTATCAGAGGGCGCGAGGGCTTCCGAGAAGTCCCGCCGCCTTCTGAGGAGGCCTTCTCCTTCTCATGTCCACCCCGCGCTCGCCGCCGAAAGGACCAACTCTTCATCACGGGCTTGATGTGTGTCCCCAGGGAGCCAGAAGCGCCGAGGAACCTCAGATCCCCTGTCCTCCCATACCTCCAAGCTTGTGACATACACAGCATCTTGAGCAGGGACCGATGGTCCTGGCATGTCTTCGAGCATGTTCTTAGAACCTCAAAAAATAAATGCTTAAACATGGTATCATACCATCAGCCCGATGAGCTAAAACAAGACAGCCCAAGCCAGAAATGTTCTAAGAACAGTTCGTGCAACCCACAAAAGGTTCTTAGAACATTCTTTGGTGGGACTATAGGCGAGCCAACACGCTTCGCCACTGCTTGACCACTGCACTCGCAAAGAAACGATCCGAGATCTGCCCCCCGCCCCTTCGAACGTCCGTCCTTGCCAGCTGTTCGAGCTGTGCCCAGACGTGACGACGAGAACCCACAGAAACGCCGACCTACACCTGCGAAGCGAACACGTCGAAGTCGTCGACATCGTCGGGGGATCTCCGCGGACACTCCTGTCGAGGCCCCAGACGGGCGCGCCGCCTGGCCACTGGCCTCCACTGGAACTCCAACGTCGTGACAGTCTCGCAAAATGGAACCCCCTCAAGGTCTGGGCCCCTTGTCACAGGGCAACATTAACATACCGAGTCGTGCCCTGACGGCCCTGTGGGTCTTGGGCAGAAGGGCTCCCCGGAAGCGGGAGGAGAAGAGGAGCAGAAGGAGGAGGGGAGAGAAGGAGAGGAAAGACGAGGAGGAGGAGAGGGGGGAGGGGGAGGGGGAGGAGAAGGAGAAGGACGAGGAGGAGGAAGAGGAGGAGGAGGAGGAGGAGGAGTAGGAGGAGGAGGGGAGGAGGAGACTGGGGATTAGTAGGGGGGAGGAGAAGAAGAAAGAGGAGAAGAGAGATTGGAGTGGAGTGAGAGGGGGCAAAGAGAAAGGAAGGGGGAGGAGGAGGAGAGTAAAGGGCGGAGCAGGAGAGGAAAGAGGAACGCGGCGGCGGAGGAGAGGAGGGTAGGACAGGGGGGAAGCGCAGGAGAAGGAGAGGAAGGGGGGAGAGGAGAGAGAGAGAGAGAGAGGAGACGATGGGGAGAGGCGAGAGACGAAGGAGGGAGAGGAGGAAGAGAGGACAGGGAGGAGAGGAGAGGAGAGAGAGGGAGGAGGAGGAGAGAGGAGGAGCCCACCCCCACACAGCGGCCGCGCTCCTCGTCGTCCCCGGGCGGCCACGGCTCCCCCGCGTTCCCGCCGCGGCCGGCGTCGTCGCCCTGCGGCCGCGGCGGCCCCCCGGGTGCCGAAGGGGGTCGCCCAGCAGTTCGGCCGGCTTCCTCCTCCTCCCTCCTCCTCTTCCCTCCTCCTCCTCCTCCTCCTCCTCCTTTCCTGCCTCATCCCTATCCTGTCTCTCCTCTCCTTCTAGCGCGCGCGCGGCTGCCTCCTCCTCCTCCTCCTCCTCCTCCTCCTCCTCCTCCTCCTCCTCCTCCATGCCCCTCCTCCTCCTCCATGCTCCCTTCTCCTACTCCTCCTCCTCCTCCTCTCCTCCTCCTCCTCCTCCTCCTCCTCCTCCTTCTCCTCCATGCTCCCTCGTTCTCCTCCTCCTCTTCCTCCTCCTCCTCCTGCTCCGCCTGCGCGTCCTTCCTCCGTCTACCCCTTTTTTACCTTTGCGAGTTACATACGCGCATGTGCGTACCAACCTGCGTATCTGGATCTGTGTCTGTGTATACATACATGCGGATGCCTGGAATATCCATCTCGTCTTATAGTTCCGTGGTGCATGAGTAAATACACATGTATGCACAATCATCCGCCGCAGTATCGACAGCATCGTCATCATCAACGCGAAAAGCTCAACGTCAACACCACCATCAACACCACTGGCACCATCATGAGAATCACCGCTACCGTTACCATTACCATCATCAGAATCATCAGCAGCGTCATCATCAGCATCACCAGCATCATCATCACCGTCACCATCACCATCACCATCATCTGCATCATCATCAACATCATCATCAGAATAGGCAACATCATCATCATCATCGTCATCATCGACGCCATCACCATCATCATCAGAATAGACATCATCATCAACATCATCATCATCATCATCATCATCATCATCATCATCATCAGCATCAGCATCACCATCATCGTCAGCATCAGCAACACCATTTTCACCGTCCGCATTGGCCGCATCAGCATCCCCATCATCATCAGCAGCATCATCATCAGAATGAGCATCATCAGCATCAGCATCATCATCACAACAATCAACAGAAACCTCATCGTGCTCATCAGCATAATCATCATGGCCATCAGCATCGTCCTTATTATCATCATCATCATCATCATCATCATCATCATCATCATCATCATCATCATCATCATCATCATCATCATCATCACCAACATCATCATCAGCATCGGATTCAACACACTAATCATCATCAGCAACATCATCAGTATCATCCGCATCATCGTAATCACAGTCGTCAGCATCATCAACGTCTTCTCCAAGACCATCACCACAATACTCAGCGTCATACTGATCATGAGCCTCACCATTACCAGCATCACCAGTTTCGGCATCATCGTCATCATCAGTGTCATCATATGTAGCACCCGAAATAGACACATACATGATAGCCATCATCAGCAGCAACAAAAGGAGCAGCAGCATCATCATCATTATCAGTATCACCCGTCACCGAATCATCCGTATTATCACCATCATCATCATCATCATCATCATCATCACCATCGCCATCACCATGAGCATCACGAGCAACATCAACGTCAAACATACGCACCATCGCCATGATCACCATCGACATCAACATCGACAGCATCATCGAAAACAGCATCAGCATCAGCAGCATCACCATCTTCATACTCGCTATCATCAGAATCGTCATCGTCGTCATGCTCATCGCCCTCGTCGTCTTCCTCCTCCTCATCATCCCCATCAATATCATCACCATCAACATCATCATCATGATTATCATCATCATCATCATCATCATCATCATCAACCACACCACCACCATCGCCATCGCAATCACCATCGCCATCATCATCACCATGCCATCGCCATCGCCATGCTCCTCCTCAGCCTCGCCATTGCGTTGTCATTCCTATCTTCTTCCCATCTCATCTTCCTCTTCCTCCTCCTTCTCCTCCTCCTGCTCCTCCTCCTCCTCCTTCGCCTCCTCCTCCTCCTCCACCTCTCCCCTCCGCCTCCTGACGCTGACGCTGGTGGTGGCTTGGGGGCTAACGACGCGATCATCATCCGCCTTCCATCCCACCTCCCCCTGATGCGGGAGAGAGGCGGAGGAGGAGGCGGGACAGGAGTTGGAGGACGAGCAGCAGTATTACCGAAGAGGGAGGGGGAGGAGGAGAACCCCCCCCTTTCCTCCTCCTACTCCTCTTCGCTCGGAAGGAGTACGTCACGTCTCTCTTGACCCTGCCCGCCTGCTCCTCCTCCTCCTCCTCCTCCTCCCTCCTCCCCCGTCCCCCTTCCTCCTCGTCCTCCTCCTCCTCCTCCTGAGGCCGCCCTCCCTCACCTTTTCCTTCGCCTCCCCTTAGTCGCGCACCAGGCCGCGGTGTGGAGCGTGGCGACGGGCGGCCCGAGGAGTACTAAATACTCCTCCCCCTCCCCCTCCTCCTCCTCTTCCTCCTCCTCCATTCATTTTCCTTCTAAATTATTTCCCCCTGGCTCACCCCGAGGCCAGCTGTTAGGGCGGGCCGGGCGTTTCGCCTGAAACGTCCTCACCACTCCTGACTCAGAAGTTATAAAAAAATGACAGCAGTTTCACAAATGGCGGGTAGTTTTCAAAATGTGGCTCGCCTTAGCGCCACGCACAGACGTTTTGGACAGTTGCAAGAGTTTCACGGATTGAGGGCGGGTCGTTTTCAAAATGTGGCTCTCGCCTTGGCGCCGCGCACATTCGTTTTCAACTGTGCAAGAATTTCACGGATTGAGGGCGGGTCGTTTTCAACATGTGGCTCTCTTCTTAGCGCCGCGCACGTTCGCTTCCAAACTTTGCAAGAGTTTCACGGATTGCCATAAGCAGCATACCAAACAGTTGTTGGAAGGATTCATGGTTCTGAGGGCGCAACAGTTACGTTGATTCGCTGTGTTGAAGTCTGGGGAATGGCGTTCTGACGCGATTCAAGATCGTCAAGACGCAACGGTCAGGTTAATCCGTGACGTTGGAATCTCAAGAACATTGGTTTGGCATGCTTCAGGGTCTTCAAACGGTTGTCTTCCAACGAGGCAGCTCCCTCAGTGGAAATGAATCGTTGTAGGGGCCTACGAAGAGGGAGCTTGGAGGGAGGATTGATTCCAACATCGTGGATGACTCCTGGGTTTCCACTGGTCATCCTCCTCCTCATCCTCAGCCTCAGCCTCATCCTCCGCCTCCTCCTCCTCATACTGATCATTCTCTGTCGCCCTCCTCCCACTCCTCCCACCCTTCCTCCTCATTTGCTCAGCAAGACGGCGCCATCAATATCATGATGCTCCTCCTCCTCCTCCTCATCCGATCCCCCTCCCTACTGATCCTCATCCTCCTTCTTCGTATTCCGAGCTCACGTGCCCGACACTGAGCAGCGAGGCTCATTGCGTCGGAAAGTGCTCGAACCCAGAACGAAACGAATGAGACAACAGCTCCGCACGGCCTGGCAGCAGCACGGGGCAAGCGCCCTCCCCCCCTCCCCCACCACCTCCTGCAACTGTCAGGCGAGAGCAAGACGAGGATAAATCCAAATGAAGGTAGACCAGGAATCCGTGAGAGCCCGCGGATCTGGAGGACGCAGCGGGCGCCGGCGACCGTTCCAAAGCGCTCCGGAACGCCCCAAGAGCGTCCCGGAGCGACCCGGAACGATTCATCCATTCTCATTGTAGGCCTACATGGAACTGGTACTAAATGCTGCCCTCGATCCCTTGGGCTCGAGGGGGCAGGATTCGGACAGCCCTGGGAAATTTCTGGACGGTTTTAGCTCTTCTTGAGCCTCCGGAAGTGTCCCGAGGCCCCAGGGATCTCTTCGGAACGCCCAGTTTGGAAAGCAGGATCCAAGGCGGCACCACAACTTGCCACGACCTTCTCCTCCTGCTCCTCGTGTCTTCTTCCTCCTGTAACCTGCTGCTGCTCATCCTCCCCTCTGCTTGCCTCCCACCCACCCGAGCGAACTCCCTGCGTTGTGTTGACGCTGCGCTTCTCTTCGCGCCGGGGGGCCCCAAAGGTCCTGACTCCTTCCCAAGCACCTGCTCTTGGCCACGCGCAGAGGGGGGTGGGGGGAGGGCGTCTTAGAAGCGCCCCTGCTTCTTTAGAAGGCGCGGGCCTTATCTATAGATGTAAAACTGGGGCCTTCTAAGAAGCAGCCCCCTCCTGAGAGGCCCGCCCCACTCCCTCCACCCCCTTGTGCGCGCCGCCGATGCCTTCTCATCCGAGCCGCTTCTCCTCGGCCCCGTGGCCCGGTGAGGGCCCCCGGGGGCCTCAAGTGTGGCCCAGAACCCGTCGTCGCGCTCCGCGTTCCGAGAGCGCCCCCGCTCGGAGGCCCGCGCGGACTCTTCTCGGATCTGCGCGGGGCCCCTCCTCCCCGGCGCGCGAGGAGCGCCACGGGTGGCGCCGAGGCGCCACCAGGGGTCCAGCGCAGAACCAAGATGCTCGCGCGGGCCTTCGAGACAGATTATGCTCGTGCCCCCTGTTCTTCTCCGACATCCGCTCTCCCCCCGGGGCGCCTGCCCCCTGCCCCAAAACAGTTCTGTGCTGTTCCTCTTCAGACTCGGGCCCGCCATGGCAATCGCCATCCTCGCCATCATCAGTTTCATCATCTTCATCGCCATCGTCATCATCATCAGCATCATCATCGTTTTCACGGTCGCTGCCCCTGTGGCGATCGTGGTAGTCATGCCCGTCGTGAACTTGGCAATCGTACTCGTCTGCGTCCTCCTTATCGAACTTGCCGTTGTCACCAAGGATTGCACGACCATTCCCACAACTGCGACTACTGCGACTCTACATGCTCAGCAATACTGCCATACTCCGCGTCGTCGCCGTTGACCTCCACATATTGTCGTAACACCCTCCCTTCCTCTACTCAGAAAGGATTGCAGGATCGGTTCACGCGCTTTCCTGCACTGGGCTTCCCCCGATCCTCACCCATCCTCCTCCCGTTTGCTGTCGGATGTCCTGATCGTTGGGGGCACCCTCATCCTCCTCCTCCTTCCGACTGGACAGGTACATGTAGGCCATGACCTGGGAGGGTGGCGGGAGAGGGAGGAGAAAGCATGGAGGTTCGTCCTCCTCCTGCTACTGCTTCCTTCCTCCTGCTGCCTTCGTTATCTTCCATCCTCATCGCTCTCTTCTCCCTGACCCCTCACTCCTCCTTTTCCTGCTGCTGGTGGGTGCTGCTGTTCCTTCTACTAGGGAGGAAGTAGGTGCAGTTACGCCTTGCCGCCCCTGCGTACTTCCCAGCCCAAGTTCACAGCTGTGCCCTTCCACATGCTTATCGATGATGTGTTGCGCCTCCTCGCCAGACAACTCGCCGAGACTGAGGACGCGATGGTAGACCGCATGAGGGGGGAGCCGGAGTGCATCACTTCTCTGCGCAAGGCCGCAATAGAAGCCAGCCGACTGCCGAGCTCGCTGCCGAGAAGTTCGGGGCCTCGGGGGGCGACGCGTGCGCGGCGGCCACCAACGCAGGCGCAGGCTTCTGGGCCAGCAGGGCCCGAGGGTGCAAAAACAACGCCGCAGGGCTCGGGGACTCACTGACCCGGGTCTATGCAAACCTGGGTCGGTCAGGCCTTGCAGAATCCTGCAACATCCTGCAAAACCTTGCACCCAAACCCAGGTCAATGCGAAGGATCCTGCACGCTCCTGCAGGATCCTGCACCCAAACCCGGGTCAATGCGACCCTGGCCCTGCAGGATCCTGCAAGATCCGGCGGCACTCTGGCTGACCCCCGGAACCCCCGTCTCTGGACCCCGAAGGGCGATCAGCCTGTGCCGGGCTGGCGCCGACACCTGCGCACTGTTTTTGAGCAGGGACCGACCGTCCCGGCATTCCCATAGTCCTACCACGAAGTGATCTTAGAACCCAAAAATGTTCACATAACAAAAACAATGTTCATAGAACATTAGCCCGATGTGTTAAACCGAGGCAGTCTCAATCAGAACTGTTCTGAAAAAAAATCGTGCAAACTACGAAAGGTCCTTAGAACAGTCTTTGGTGGGGCTACAGGCGAGCCATGGCGCTTCGCCGCAGCTTGATGCTTAGCGCACGGGCTGTTTATCGGGAGCGGTCAAGGGGGGGGTGTCCAAAAGGGGGGGTGCAAATCATGGCCGGCGGCACGTCCGCGGCCCAGCGGGGGGGGGGCCAGGGACGTGATAAAATAAGAAGAGGCGCCCTGAAATCTGGGGAACTATCCTGGCCCACGCCATGATATCCACCCACCCCCCTAGTCATCTCTGGACGCCCGAAATGGGTACCGAAAAATGGGCACAATGCCCAACAGCAAGTGTTGTCCCAAACCGACAGCGGCCGCTGCTGGGCAGGCGGCCTCCTGCCTCGAATGGACACGGGCCGCGGCGGCGTGGACAGCGAGCCCTGTTCAAAATGAACGAGATCCGCTGTTGGGCATTGTACCCATTCTTTCAGTACACCCCGCGAAATGCTTAAGAAATCATGGGTTAAGAAATTCATAGTCTCAGAACTTGAATAAAAAACCAAAAATTCCATTAAAATCTTAGGAGTTGCATTGAAACGTTAAGAATAATCGAGACTCTGGCCGAAAACTTGGGTTTTCTAAAGCATCGCCTGGAGTGTACCCGCTTCGCGCGTGCAGGCCACCACCCCCCTCTCTGCCGCCCCACCGCGCCACAGGCCCGCCCCCGCCGCGCCACAGGCCCGCCCCCGCCGCGCCAGGCCTGGCCCCGCGGTCAAGTCGGGCGTGGCCCCCCTACGGGGGGGAATTTTCGACGAAAAATTAGAAGTACTCGAAACAAAAGGTGAAAAGGTACTCCAAAATTAGAAGTACTCGTGGGAGCCGAAGATCCCCCCCTACAGGGGGATCTTCGGCTCCCACGTGGTCAAAAGGTGCTCCAAGAGTAGTCCCCGGACTGTTTGTTGGCCATGTTTGAGCCTTCCCCCTGTAGAGGGACAGGCCCGACTGGAGCGGCGCACCGCGGTCCCGAAGGCAGCGCGTGCAGACGTCGGAGGAGGAGGAGGAGGGGGAGGAGGGGGAGGGGGAGGAGGAGGAGGGGGAGGAGGAGGAGGAGGACACGTGCTACACACAGCGCATCGTACCAAGGGCGGAATTAATCTCATCACGTGCAGCACTAGTATCAGCAGTAGTAGTAGTTGTAGCAGTGGAATATAATTGGTAGTGATAGTAGGAGGGGTTACACCAGGAGTAGTAGTACTAGAAATAATACGAGTAGTAATAGCAGTAGTAGTTGTCGAAGTAGTAGTAGTAGTAGTTTTCGTAGTAGTAGTTTTCGTAGTAGTAGTAGTAGTAGTAGTAGTAGTAGTAGTAGTAGTAGTATAGTAGTAGTAGTAGTAGTAGTAGTAGTAGTAGTAGTAGTAGTAGTAGTAGTAGTAGTAGTCTAGTATAGTAGTAGTAGTAGTAGTTCGTAGTAGTAGTATTAGTATTAGTAGTAGTAGTAGTAGTAGAGAAGAAGTAGTAGTAGTAGTAGTAGTACTAGTAGTAGTAG
>CAUYUJ010015876.1:295000-307917 GCA_963575745.1 Prorocentrum cordatum
GTCGTCGCCGTCGTCGTCCTCCTCAGGGACGCAGCCTGGGCCGCCGATGTCGGATTTTGACGGCTCGCCCAAGGGCCCCCTCCTGCGCCCGTTCGGCAACTGGGCCCCTACGGCCGCCAAGCGGATTCGAGCTCAAGCCACGTCGGTGGCCGAGCGGGCCCAATTCCAACGAGCCTGTCGGAGATGAAACTGTTCGGTTCCCTGTGCGGCGGCCGAGCAGGCTCAGACGCCGAATTCTGCGGCCTGCGGACGCGAGCGAGCGGGCGTCGGTCGAGCAAACGGCGGGGCGCACCGAAGCGACTTGAGGCACGAAGTCGCGGGAAGACCGGAAGGGCGGCACTGAAGGAGGCCGTCCAGAGCATGTACTTCATTACGGGCGTGCCGGAGCCGCGCAACCACGTTCAGCCCACGCAGAGGGCGAGGCTGTGAGTGGACACCTTGAAAAAATGCGCCAGGGGAATCCGGGACAGGACCCGGAGCGTTTGTAGCGGTAGTCTAGGTCGGGCCTGTCCCTCCACCGGAGGAACATTCGAGGAAAAATGACCAATAGCCAAAAATACTCGAAAAAGGTGGAAGTTGTCAAAACATAATCCCCATCGTATGTTTTGCCTAGATTGGAGCAGTCCTCCTGTAGGAGGACAGGCCCGACGGTAGGATGGTGCCCTTGCCAGGGAGCAAGAGGAGCTTGGACAGGCCGGCCTCGGAGAGCAGAGGGCTGCAGGCCCGGGCGCCGCCGCGGGCAGGCTCGAGGGAAGCTGGAGGGAGGGCCCAACGAGGGGGAAGACAAACCTGCCTTTGGGCGCCCGAACTATCCGGGGTAACTCGGGTCCGGGGTAAGTCGGGTTCGGAATCCCGAAAAACGAACCCGAGTTAGCCCTGACCCGAGTTACCCCTGATGATTCTGGGGCTCTGGACGCCCGAAATATCCGGGGTAACTCGGGTCCGGGGTAAGTCGGGTTCGGAATCCCGAAAAACGAACCCGAGTTATCCCTGACCCGAGTTACCCCTGATGATTCGGGGCTCTGACCTACCTCGCTTTGGACCACCCTCGCTTCCAAGAGATACCAGGCGATGCCAAACTCCGGCCTGTACCGGTCAGGTCGCTCGACGAGGAGGCTCGTGGTATGACTCGGTCTCTTTCCTGGAAGCGAAGGCGGGGTTGGTAATCCACGCTCTGGCCAACAAGAGGAGCGGCCAGGAGCCGAACAGGGAGGCCCCCTCTGGGTACGGGGGCACCACGGGCGCAGAAGAGGAGCGCGCCTCCTGGGAGGCCGGAGGCGCACGCCGCCGCGCCCTGCGAGGGGGGGGGGCTTGCTCTTGGTCGGGCCTGTCCCCCGACAGTTGGATTTTGAATGAGCAATAACAAATATCCCAAATATATCTAACAACTACTCCACAATACTCAAACAATAGTGCCCAGACTATGTTTAGACAATTTTTGAAACTTCCCTCGAAAGAGGGACAGGCCCGACGTCGAGGGGGAGGCGCCCCCTGACCTCCAGCGACGTGGTTTCTGGCCGCCCTGGCGCCCTTTGAAGCACTTCGGGCCATCGGGAAGGGATCGGGGGCGGAGCCTTGCCCGGGGGAACGGGTCGTGGCCTTGGTTTTCAGTCGGGCGTGTCTCCCTACAGAAAGATCTTCGATGGAAAATAACGAATCTCCGCAACAGATTCCTCAATGGACAAACCATATTCAAAAAAACGTCCCCAGGCTATTTCCCCACATGCTTCGTGGGGTTATTGTTTTCTCCTCTGCCGCGCCCCACCCGCGCTCACTCACTCACCTCCCTCTTCCCCTCCTCCTGACAGCACTGCTCAGCACAGCACAGCTCAGCTCGGCTCAGCTCAGCACAGCTCAGCTCAGCTCAGCACAGCACAGTTCAGCTCAGCACAGCTGCTCCTTCTCCTCCTCCTGCTGCTCCTTCTCCTCCTCCTGCTGCTCCTTCAGCTCAGATCGTCTTCCTCCTGCTGCTCCTTCTCCTCCTCCTCCTCCTCCTCTTCCTAGGAGGTGGAACCTGTTAAAAAATCACGACGGGCTCTTTTCGCCGCTTTCGGCCTCCTCGGGAGGCCCTCGGCCAGCCCCAGGGGCGTCCCCCAAAAACGGTTCAGGACGAAAAGCCGGTTCCAGGGGGTGGTCGAGGGTCGAGGCCTTAGGCCCAGGCGCCGCCGCGGGCAAGCTCGAGGGAAGCTGGAGGGAGGGCCCAACGAGGGGGAAAACAAACCTACCTCGCTTTGGACCACCCTCGCTCCCAAGAGATACCAGGCGATGCCAAACTCCGGCCTGTACCAGTCAGGTCGCTCGACGAGGAGGCTCGTGGCATGACCTGGTCTCTCCTGGAAGCGAGAGCGGGGTTGGTCATTCACGCCCTGACCAACAGGAGGAGCGGCCAGGAGCCGAACAGGGAGGCCCCCTCCGGGTACGGGGGCACCACGGGCGCAGAAGAGGAGCGCGCCTCCTGGGAGGCCCGAGGCGCACGCCGCCGCGCCCTGCGAGGGGGGGGGGCTTGCTTTTGGTCGGGCCTGTTCCCCGACAGCTGGATTTTGAATGGGAAATAACAAATATTCCAAATATATCTCACAACTACTCAGCAATACTCAAACAATAGTCCCCGGACTATTTTTAGACAATTTTTGCAAATTCCCTCTAAAGAGGGACAGGCCCGACGTTGAGGGGGAGGCGCCCCCTGACCTCCGGCGACGTGGCTTCTGGTCGCCCCGGCGCCCTTGGAAGCACTTCGGCCTCCCCGGCCCGGCCTCGGGCCCCGGGGCCATCGGGCAGGGATCGGGGGCGGAGCCCTGCCCGGGGGAGCGGGTCGTGGCCTTGGTTTTCGGTCGGGCGTGTCCCCCTACAGAAAGGTTTTCGATGGAAAATAACGAATATCCGCAACATATTCCTCAATGGACAAGACATATATATATATATATATTAAAAATAATACTAACAATATATATATATATATAAACAAAAACAAAAACAAAAAACGTCCCCAGGCTATTTCCCCACATGCTTCGTGGGGTTATTGTTTTCTTCTCTGCCGCGCCCCACCCGCGCTCACTCACTCACCTCCCTCTTCCCCTCCTCCTGACAGCACTGCTCAGCACAGCACAGCTCAGCTCGGCTCAGCTCAGCACAGCTCAGCTCAGCTCAGCACAGCACAGTTCAGCTCAGCACAGCAGTCGCCTGCCCGTCGGTACAGCACAGCACAGCACAGTACAGCACAGCACAGCACAGCACAGCACAGCTTACCCAATACGTATGCACCACATACCTGGCACCCACATGAGACACACGTCCGGATACGGCCGCGCACGCATCATACACATACACATGACACGCCATACACCACACGCACGTGTAGGATGCGCAGGGCACGGCAGGCATGACCCTTACCCAACACCAGAGGGGGTGCGTTGGGGGTGGTCCCTGAGCGCATGCGTTACAGGCGACCTGTGCGTGGCGCTTTCTCGACACCATAGGGGGTGCGCAGGGGGTGGTCCCTCACCGCGGTCTCTATCCGTCCCAGGGTCGCGGGGCGTGGCGGGCATGGCACTTTCTCAACGCCACACGGGGTGCGCAGGGGGTGGTCCCTCACCGCGGTCTCTATCCGTCCCAGGGTCGCGGGGCGTGGCCGGCGTGGCACTTTCTCGACACCACAGGGGGTGCGTAGGGGGTGGTCCCTCACCGCGGACTCTATCCCCGACCCAGGGTCACGGGGCGTGGCGGGCGTGGCACTTTCTCCACGCCACACGGCGTGCGCGGGGGGGGGTCCCTCACTGCGGTTTCTATCCGTCCCAGGGTCGCGGGGCGTGACGGGCGTGGCACTTTCTCCACACCAGAAGGGGGTGCGCGGGGGGTGGTCCCTGAGCGCGGCCGCTATCCGAGACGGTCGTCCAGGGCATAGCAGGCGTGGCACTTTCTCGACATCATAGGGGGTGCGCAGTGGGTGGTCCCTCAGCGCGGCCGCTATCCGAGACGGTCGTCCAGGGTATAGCACGCGTGGCACTTTCTCGACACCGTAAGGGGTGCGCAGGGGATAGTCCCTGAGCGCGGCCGCTATCCGAGTCGGTTGTCCAAGGCCCAGCAGGCGTGGCACTTCCTCGACACCACAGGTGGTGCGCAGGAGGTGGTTCCTGAGCGCGGCCGCTATGCGCGCCAGTCGTCTAGGGCATAGCAGGCGTGGCACTTTCTCGGCATCATAAAGGGGGTGCGCAGGGGGTGGTCCCTGAGCGCGGCCGCTATCCGAGCCGGTCGTCCAGGGCATAGCAGGCGTGGCACTTCCTCGACACCATAAGGGGGTGCGCAGGGGGTGGTCCCTGAGCGCGGCCGCTATGCACGACGGTCGTCCAGGGCATAGCAGGCGTGGCGCTTTCTCGACACCATAATTAGGATTGGCGCAGAGGGTGGCAACGGCCACCAACATCATTCTCACATGCTTCACTTCAGCTATCATCACTCCAGCCAGAATATAAGTATGTGGGGTTCCTCGGTGGCGTATGTTTTGACTATTTTTGAACATTCCCCCTGTAGAGGGACAGGCCCGACTTAACCTTGGTGTGGCCGCGCGCTGGGGGGAAAGAAAAACACATTGAGCAGGAGTGCGTGGATCCGCGGAGGGCCCCGACACCAACACCTGGCGACTTCGCAGCAAGTATGGGGCACCCGAAGAGCCCCGATCGGCGACGAGCGGCGGGCCGCCGCTCCGAGAGCGCTTCCCGGGGCGCCCCCGGTGGCCTCGAGACTGCCCAAGGGGCGCCCCCAAGAGCTCCCACCCTCCGCCCCCCCCTCCGCTCCCCTCCGCCCCCCCCTCCGCTCCCCCCTCCGCCCCCTCCATCCCTCCCCTCCGCCCCCCCCTCCGGAACCGCTGGGACGGGTTCGCCGACGGCTCCGCCTGCCCCTGCTCAAGGTTATCCTCGTCCGACTTCCAACGCCCGGGGCTCCCTCCGCTCCCTCCCCGTCCCCCCATGCAGGAATCGCTGAAGTGAAGTGTAGCCAACAGCTCCGCCTGCAAGTGCTCGAGCTTATCCTCGTCCGCCTTTCTATCCCCATCTGCTCCCTCCGCTCCCTCCCCATCCCCCCTGGAGGAAACATGGGGACGAATTTGCCGACAGCTGTGCATGCACTTGCTGAAGCTGCTCCTCCTCCTCCTCCTCCTCCTCCTCCTCCTCCTCCTCCTCCTCCTCCACTCTGTTATCCCATGTGCTCCTTCCGCTCCCTCCCCACCCCCCCAAAGGATCCATGGGACCATGGCCCACGGTTCCGCCTGCGCTTCCTCAAGTTGCTTCTTCTTCTCCTCCACCTCCACCTCCTCCTCCTCCTCCTCCTCCTCCTCTCCTCCTCCTCCTTCTCCCCCATCCTCATCCGCCGCCTTCTCCTCCGCCTCCTCCTCCTCCTCCTCCTCCTCCTCCTCCTCCTCCTCCTCTCCTCCTCCTCCTCCTCCTCCTCCTCCTCCTCCTCCTCCTCCTCCTCCTCATCGCTTCCTCCCTCCTCCCCCCAATCCTCCCCCACTCCTCCTCCTCCTCCTCCTCCTCCTCCTCCTCCTCCTCCTCCTCCTCCTCCTCCTCCTCCTCCTCCTCATCCTCATCCTCCTCCTCCTCCTCCTCCTCCTCCTCCTCCTCCTCCTCCTCTTCTCCTTCCTTCTACGCCTCCTCTTCTTCTGCTTATCATTATTAGTATTGTGCTTACTATTATTATTATTATTATTATTATTATTATTATTATTATTATTATTATTAGTAGTAGTAGTAGTATGATTATTATCATCATTATTCTTAGTATTAGTATTAGTAGTATTCGTCTGCTTCTTCTTCTTATTATTACTATTATTATGAATAATAGTAATACTATCATTATTATTATTCCTCCTCCTCCTCCTCCTCCTCCTCCTCCTCCGCCCCTCCTCCTCATCCGCCGCCTTCAGTCCCCCATCCATCAGGCTTTCGAACCACACCCTGGGCCTCCGGCGGCCGTCCGGAACGATCTGAACCCCCCCCCTGAACGCCACCGGCGAGGCGCAGCTGCTGGAGAGCATCCCGGAAAGAAGGTTCGAGAGCGAAGTGCTCCAAGAACTTCATCCAGGTCCTCCTTCGTTAGAGGCTTCACGACTTCTGCCGTCCTTCCACTCACTGGACCGGCCGCGAATTGCTCCCACTTTCCCTGGCGATCTCCAGATTTACCTGGATTTACCTTGATGTATCGCGATGTACCTGGATTTCACTCGATTTATCTGCATCTACCTGGATTTACCTGGCTCGATCCCCACAAGTCGAGTGGCGAAGAGTCGACAAGCCCTCAGGGACTCCTCCGCCCCTTCTCGCCCCATCTCGCTCCCGACTCCCGCCCCCCCCCCTGCGGAGGAGCCATTGGGACGAGTTGGCCGACAGCTCCGCCTGCACCTGCTCGACCTTCTCCTTCAGGTCGTCCGCCAGCGCCATTTGGGAGTGCCCGCAGGCCCCGCCGCGCGGGGCACAGCCCAAGAGCCCACGACCGCCCCGAGGATCCTCCTACTCCTCCTCCTCCTCCTCCTCCTCCTCCTTCCTCCTCCCTCCTCCTCCTCCTCCTCATCCTCCTCCTCCTCCTCCTTCTTCTCCTTCTCCTCCTCCTCCTCCTCCTCTTCCTCCTCCGCCTCCGACTCCGCCTCCGCCTCCTCCTCCTCCTCCTCCTCCTTCCAGGTCCCGTCCCGCTCGACAGCTCAACAACAAAAACGCAATGTCCGACGGCATGCCTCTTCAATCCGGGCGTTTTCCCCGCGTTCCGGCTCCCATCCGGACCCCAGGACCGTCGGTTCCCAGCCACCACTATGCGGAACAGTCGCGGATCTTCAGAGAACGCAGCCATATATACACACAAGACGTGTATATCTGATAGGACACAAGAGAGCAGAAGAACATAGGCCGCATCACAGAAGTGGCACGAGCAGACTGCCAGACCTCACTGCCTGGGGCCCACGCTGGCCAACTTGAAAACCAGGATGAGTGATCCAGCAAAGGACTTCCAAAGTGATGAGCGCTTTATCCACCACCACCACCATAAGTTGGATGGGGCGAAGGGGGAGGAGGAGGAGGAGGAGGAGGAGGAGGAGGAGGAGGAGGAGGAGGAGGAGGAGGAGGAGAAGGAGGAGGAGGAGGAGGAGGACCCCCCCCTCCAACTTATGGTGGTGGTGGTGGAAAACACGCTCATCACAAAGACAAGGGTGAGGAACATGGCAAGGACGACGGTGACGGAATGCAAAGGCAATCGCTGCGGGGCGGCCGCACCCGCGCAGGCGGCGCCCGCGCCAACGCGCCCCCCTTCTCGCGCCGCCCTGCTGTGCCGCGAGTGCGCGCGCGGTCCTTCCCTCCCCCCGCCCCGTCAGCCAAGCATGCCAGGCCCAGCCCTGCCCAAAGCCGAGGCGGGCCAGAAGGGAGCTGGCGAGGACGACGGCGAGGATAGCGATAGACAAAAAAGGAGGGGCGGCGGCGCGCGACGCAGCCCCCGCGGGATATGTAGCGGGCCTGCACCTCCCCGCCCCGCCCCGCCGGAAGGGTGGCCAGAGGTGCTCCCGGCCGCCACGGCGTCCCCAGCCGCTCGCGCCACTCTGGAGCCCCCTTCGGGCGCCCGCGCGGCCCCGCGAGGCATGCTCTGGAGGCCAATCATCGCGGGCCTCCCTGGGCGTCCGCCGTGGTCTCACCCTGGGGCCCCCGACGCTGTGAATTCGCTTCGACGCGCGGCCCCGGGTGCTCCAGAGCCCCTTCCCTGGGGCCTGCTTTCGAGGGCGCCTTACTTCGCGCTCTCGCGCTCTCGCGCCGCCTCCCGGGGGAGGAAAGGATATGTGGCATCGGAGCCGAACCGCGGAGCGCGAAGCGCGAGCCACTTCGCGCCCTCGAGGGCACCCACTGCTCGCAGAGCAACTGCTCGCAAGTGGCCTGGACCCGCCGCGGGGACTCTACGCTGCACCACATGGATGCAAGCCCGTGCATTCCGGACCTTTGCGAGTACACATCGGTCGGAAGAAGTGAGCCGAAACAGAAAGTAGGAAGGCGTTGAGCAAAAATTGGGCTCCGTCCGTCCCCCGAGGAAGACGGAAAAAAAGTGAAGCCACTCGATCATCGAAGCAGGAAGGCGCTTAAGGTATATTTTGGAATCTGGGAATCCAGAAATACCTGCCCAGGCAGACCCGAGCTCAGGCGCACTCGAGCCTCACGAGGTGCCCCCCGATCTGAGTAACTACCAGACCACCCCAACCCAACCCGAAGACCCGAATTTCGGGTTGGGGGGGGGGGTATGGGCTCCATATGTGGTTTTTCGATGTTCCCGGACCCCCCCCCCACTAGAAATCGAGGGTAAATCTGAGCCTTCGGGTTGGGTTGGGGTGGTCTGGTGGGTGGTGACGATCTGCGCGCGGCCGAGATATTTAGACGGCAGCGCTGCGAGGGCACGGCCCCGCCGAAGTCCGAAGCACGGCACGTCCTCTCTCCCCAGCGGCGGTCCGCTCCTCCCTCCGCTCGGGCCCCTTCGGGCCACGGCCGCTCGGGACGATTCCATGGGGGCTCTCCCCGGAGGCCTCTCGACGAGGCGCGGCCGATGGCGAGCTCGGAGGAGGGAATGGTACACCCTGCGAAATGCTTAAGAAATCACGGGTTAAGAAATTCATAGTCTCAGAATTAAATTAAAACCCAGAATTTCTATTAAAATCTGAGGAATTAAATTGAAACATTAAGAATAATCGAGACTCTGGCCGAAAACTTAAGTTTTCTTGGGCATCGCCTAAGGTGTACCCAGACCGCTGCCCTTCGCCCGTGTTCCCCTTCTTGGGCCTCCTGGGAGGCCCTCGTCGCCA
The DNA here is from genome assembly GCA_963575745.1 of Prorocentrum cordatum. NCBI lineage: Eukaryota > Dinophyceae > Prorocentrales > Prorocentraceae > Prorocentrum > Prorocentrum cordatum. The sequence goes on from CAUYUJ010015876.1 coordinate 303,816, forward strand.
CCGCTGGAGTCGCTGCGAGAGCCTGGTCAGAACGCACCCCGGGAGAGGTCCAGGGAGCAGCGGTATCCGTACCTTCTGGTTGCCCCACGAGAGCCCAGGAGCTTGGCTGCCGCGATACGCAATACGCAACCCGTAGCGTGTTGACACGGAGCTCAACACGTAGACTGAAAACGTACGTTTGGCGCGACACGTTCGCCAAAACGTTTTGAACACTGCAAGTGTTGCGTTTCAAAACGGGCGTACCAGGGGAGCCAAGCCCAGGAGCGCGAGAACCTCTGGGAATTCGAAACAAACACCCAGAAACCAGCGACCTCCCCCCAAACGAAAACTCCAGGCACGTTTTGAGGACCTCCAGGAATCCCACCGTCCAACACAAAAAACATCGGAGACCTGTGGCGATCGACTGTGAAGCGACCGACAGAACACCGGGGCGACCCCGACAGGGGTGGGCGGCAAGACCTGCTCGACGGCCCGATGAGATAGGCCGGGCTCATGCTCCTCCTCCTCCTCCTCCTCCTCCTCCTCCTCCTCCTCCTCATCGTCCTCCTCCTCCTTCTTCTCCTCCTCCTTCTTCTCCTCCTCCTTCTTCTCCTCCTCCTCCCCCTCCTCCCCCTCCTCCTCCTCCACCTCCTCCTCCTCTTCTTCTGTTGCTTCTGTCTTTCTCCTCCTCACTCCTCCTCCTCCCTCCTCCTCCTCCTCCTCCGCCTCCTCCTCCTCCTCCTCAGTTCTTCATCCCGAGTCGCCTTCGACGGTCCCCACTTGGATCTCCGCCTGAGCTGCTCATCAGGACGGCTCGGTTCAGAGTGGATGCCAAGGTCGGACAGATGTGGCCCGACCTAGCTCACAAGTGGGTTGCAAGAGCTCTAAGCGGCTTGCGGGGAGCGGAGATCTGGGCAAGGCGGGCGAAGCCCACTCCGAAGAATCAACATACCCCAGCGAGCGGCAACCCATTCATAAGCCAGGCCGGGCCAGATCGACCCAACTTCGCAACTCTCAGATCCTCCCGACGCCCTCAGCAACCTCAGCGGCGACTCGTTTCGACTCTTTGCCGATGCGTTGGATGCCTGGGTTCCCTTCCCTGACGGCGCGCACGAGTCGGGGGAGGAGGAAGCATTCGTATGAGACTTCTTAGAAGGCGCTGGCCCTAGATCTGTAGACGAGGCCCGCGCCTTCTAAGAAGCAGGGGTGCTTCTAAGAAGCCTTCCCCTCTCCCCCTGCACCCCTCTGCTCGGAGAGACGCAAGATTCGTGTTCGGGGGACTCAGGTTGGCCTGACAGGGTCATCCTGAAAATATGCCGAGACCCCATCTGAAGTTCGACGCGAGCTCCCGCTGCGAACATCCCACGAAAACTGGACCCCCGAAACCCAGGACTTTGCTCGTCAGAAACGCGCTGCCACATCCGAAATGCGGCGCCCTCGAGCCTCACAAGTGTCCCCGATCTGCGTGCGGCCGATTCTTTGCCGGTGCGTTGGCTGTCTGAGCCCCCCATCCCCCAGAGGAGGGGCGGGGGCGTTCAGTGGCAACTCATGGGAGCCTCCCATACCATCTTGTCGGCTCATGCGAATGGACGCTAATCGACGCGAAATCGACGCTAATCGACGCGCTGAATCGACGCTCATCGACGCCAGCCGCCGCTCAGTCGGCGCTATCTCATCGACACCCAGACGCTGTTCGACGCTAGTCGACGCTAAAGTTGTGGATGCCACGACAATGGACACCCTAACAGTCCTATCATTGAATTTACAATGTATGTGTGAAACATGTTCTACACATGTTTCAAACACGTTTAAACAGATTCGAGACAGATTTGAAACATATTTGAAACATCTTCTAGACACCTGGAAACTCTTTGGCAGCATGCTCCCTCTCCATTCATCGACTTCCACAAGGCACGCGAGGCTCCCACGATTTGCTACCGAGAGGGCTGGAGGCCCAGGCGCCTGTCCGGCCAGCCCGATGGTGCGGCGCTCCGGGGCGCTCGGCGGCCCCCGGGCACCTCGGCCCAACCGGGCCCCTGTGGCGACTTCTTCTGAGCCCGCAGGCTCTGAGGTCGGCGCGGCGGCTGGGAGGTGGTGGCCGCAGGGAGGGGGGAGGAGGAGGAAGAGGAGGACGAGGAGGGGGGGGACGAGGAGGAGGATGAGGAGAATAGCTACTCTGAGCACTCAGGGCTCTTGCATCTTGCAGATCCCACTGTCCCTCTTGTGTCCACACTGGCAGCAGCCTTAATTTGTGATCGCGCTTCGCTAGGCCAGAATCCTTATGATCTTGTCACTGCTGGACGGTACAAGCACAACGCTTGAAGTTTGCCGATCGTCAAAAAGGAGGCGGAGGAGGAGGATGAGGAGGAGGCGGAGGAGGAGGAGGAGGAGGAGGAGGAGGAGGAGGAGGGAGTCCCGTCAAAGACCTGCGGCGGGCGAGACGCCTTGGAGGAGAATGTTGGCCTCACCAGTGGACGTCAACAGACCGAGCAACATCACCTGCAGCTCTGCGGGGCCACTCCGGTGGCTCTTGCGCAAGCGCTTGCCAGCTGCCCAGGCCCCACGCTTTGGAAAAAATCTCCGCGGAGGGGCAGGCGGGAGCGGCAGGAGAAGAGGGAGGGCCCGCACCTCGTCGCGACGGCTCGCCAATTCCTGGAGATTATCTCGCCTCGAGATGCGCTCCATCAGCTTCGGGCGGGTGGCAATGGGGGGTGACCTAAACGGGGGGGGTCAAGAGAAGGTTCCCAGCGGGGAACTTCAGGGAACCTTGTGGGCTCCAGCTGGCTCCAAAATGGGCCCTGAAGGGCCCCTTTGGTGCCCTTTTTGGGCTACCCCGGGTCTACCCCCCAGTTGGGCCGACCCCCAGGAAGTACCACCCGCCCGACAGCTGAGCTTCGTCGAGGGCTTTCGGGGGGGGAGGCCAGGAGCGTCCGGATCGGCCGCCAGATGCACGAGCGCTGTGTCCCGCGAAGGCCAAGCCTCCTCGCCTCCTCAATAGAAAAGGCGTAGGGTTCTTGGCCGGTTTCAGCCTCTGGGCGCCCTCGTCGTCGTCGTCGACGTCGTCGTCGTCGTCCTCGTCGTCGTCTTCGTCGTCGTCGTCGTCGTCGTCGTCGTCGTCCTTGTCCTCGCCGTCGTCGTCGTCGTCGTCGTCGCCGCCGTCGTGGTCGACGCCGCCGTCGTCGTCGTCGTCGCCATCCAAGGTCGGCTTTGGGCCGTGTTCAGCCTCTGGGCGCCCTCGCTGGGCCCGGCGGCCGTGCAAGAGCGACTCAACGGAAAAACAGTCACCGGGAAGGGCGGCGATTGGGCGCTGGGCTCGACCGACTGACTGGGAAGGGGTGCAGACTCTGGAGGGCCACGCTGAGCAGAAGTCGCGACGCCGGATGTATCTTCTAGAGAGGAGAAAAGGGGGGGGGAACAAGGGGGAGAAGAGGGAGAGATACAAGGATAGGGCGGGACCACTGACCAATCTGCCAGGGTCCACGAGCGAGCAGCCATTCGACAGTCGAGGTAGACATAGGCGCTGTCAAGCGGGGACCACCCTCCGCCTGGGGACAGCCCCAGCTCCTGGCCTGCTACTGAGAGTTGCTCGCCAGGGTGTCCCCCTGTCTATCAGCCCCCTCTCACGCCGAAACCACTGGAACGGTATCCCAGGGCGGGGCAGCCCCTGAAGGGAGAGGGGAGGAGAACGCGGTGGCCGGCCTGGTCCGGCGCTGGCTCCACCAAGAGCCGCTGACGGAGCAGCGGGTGCCGACAGGGGACCGCGCCCGCGGCCGGCGGCCGGCAGACCCGTCTGGCGCGGACCTCGTCGAGCGCGCGACCCTCGACGTCGGAAACAACGACGTGGCCTGCCGGCACTGGATCGAGGTGTCGGCCCTTGGCGGCGCGCAACAGGGGGTAGGGGGAGGGGGGACGGCTTCTTAGAAGCACCCTGCTTCTTAGAAGGCCTCGGCCTTACGTCTATAGAGAAGGCCTCGGCCTTAATTACGTCTGTAGAGCAGGGGTGCTTTCAAGAAGCCCTCCCCCCTCCCCCCACCCCCCTCTGCGCGTGGCTGAGGTCCGGCGCGCCACCCTGTGGCGGAGGCGTGGCGCCAGCGGCGGCACGCCGGCCTGGCGAGGCCGCGCG